>CAUYQU010032733.1:0-22075 GCA_963574635.1 Cheracebus regulus | reverse complement strand
AGAGAAGCAGGGAAGGGGAGAACATGGACCTTGCTGTGAAGTTATTCCAGTGGAGGCCCCAGTGGGGAGGCTGCAGCCCTGGAGGACAGTGTGGCATTCCCCCTTCCCCCTCCCCCCTTCCTCCCTCCCTCCCTCCTTCCTGCCCTTACACCCTCCTGCTGGAGCTTCTTGAAGGGAAGGCACCGCCCTGACTTTGTTGAGCTCTCGACTGGCGACTGGCGCGTGGCCCCTGAGATGTCACTGTTGCCATTGCTTTAGCCGTGGTGAAAATCTGGCGCTGGCGTTTGGCTTGTGCTCTGCTCCCTTTTGTGCACTTGGACCAGGGGCTGAGCCTAGCGAGGGCAGGTGTGTCTGTCTCCCCGTGGCCTCTGCACAGGTTCTTCTGGGCCTGGCATGCACAGCCCCCCGGCAAATGGCTACTCTGTGGCTCTGGCCTTTGCTCCCCACGTGGGGTTTTGGGCCGGGATACACATTCTCCTTTGTCATCTGGTAGGAGCGGCCATGGAGAAGCAAGCTCTGCATTTGTGGTGTTGGGCACTGTGTCCAGCTTTGCTTTTAGGATGTTTCCTCCAGGAGACCAGCCCGGCAGCTCACAGTGTGGGCAGGTTGCTTTCCTTTCTTTTAGTGGAGAGAGAATGGTAATAGTTTGTCTTATTGGCAATGAGTAATAGAGTAAAAAAAACCCCAAAAAACAAAAAGCAGCTTCTGAAAACCAGGGAATAATTGGGGAAAGTGGAGTCTGTGAGAGAACAGCACCAGCTCACACTTGACTCGGGCTCATTAGCCTCAGAAATGATGGAATTCTCTCCTTGGTTGCTGGAGCTGGAAGTCTCATTGGTTTCAGCTCTCCCAGAAGGGGATGACGCTAGGCTGTCTTTCCTTATAAGCATGTGGCCACTGTGCCCAGAGCATGCTGGGGCCACCCCACTTCTGTGTTTGCACAGTCAGTGCCCAGACACGTGAAGAGGCATGGGCAGCGCACTCCCTCAGCTCTTTCTGCTCCCGAGCTCCTGCTCTCGGGGTCCTGGCATGTCTCTCCTCCCCTGCACTTTGGTTTTGAAGCAAATCCCAGGCCCATGGCATTTCAGCTGTCCCTTCCTCCCTGCAGTGCCCTAAGAAAGGGGGCGTTTCCTGCATCTCCATGTCACTGCCACACCTGACAAAAGTGGCAGTCGTTCCTTCCGTCCCCTGATGCCCAGGCCATGGCATGCTTCCAGATCATCTCAAAGGCGCCTTTGAACCACAGTTTGTTCAGCTCAGGATGCGAACGAGGCCCTTGCGCTGCCATTGTTCACTTTCTCCTATTAGGAGGTGCACTTCTGTTCCCTCTGTCTGGTTGGGCATCTCACCCCATCTCACTTTCTGGATTATTCTGCGTCCTCCTGGTGTCTAGACCCCCATCTTAGGGCTGGAAGATAGTGCTGGGCACTGGCTCGCATTCGAGGCAGCTTGAGGGTGGGCATGCACATCCCAGGTGCTGGCCTGGCGGGAGCATCTCTGTGCGACTGCAGTGTGGGGCACGGGGGCAGGGGAGGGGCGGTTGTGCAGGGCTGCCTTTGCTCTGGCTCAGGAGCTGCTCGTGGACCTTTCCTTATCTCCTCCTGCAGGTGGACGGCTTGTTCATCATTGGGTGGATGTACCTGCCTCCCCATGACCCCCACGTCAATGATCCCATGAGATTCAAGCCTCTGTTCAGGATTCACCTGATGGAGAGGAAGGCTGCCACGGTGGAGTGCATGTACGGCCACAAAGGGCCCCACCACGGCCACATCCAGGTGTGTGCAGTGGCAGGGCTGGTCCTCACCCTCCCAGTGCCATCCTGCATGGGCTCCAGGCAGGCCTGCTTTGGTATTCTCAGCTGCAGACCTGGACTATAGCAGATCAGCGGGTGGGAGGGAGGCTCTGCCCTGCCCCACTATGCATTGTTCATGCCCCTGTGGCGCGGTGGACTCCAGAGGTCACTTGCCGGATCCCTCTGTTGATTCCGTTCTCAGAGCCGCTGGTTCTTTGCAGCTTCAGTTCCTCTGTTTCATTTTCTCCTGTTTGCAAGAATATCAGTATGGAATTGAGTGCACCCTCTGCTCTCTGATCTGGTCTGGCAGTGGCCCCCATGGTGAGCATGGCATGTCCTCTGTCACACTGCGCGTGTGAGACGCAGCCCTTTTGCTGCTCCATGTCACGCTGGGAAATGCAGACACCCCTCTTTGGGACGTGCCACCACTTCCTGCTCTGTGGGGAGTGTTGCTCAGGGAGACTCTGTTCCCTCCACTGGCCCCACATCAGTTGTATCTTGGGTGCCTGCAGATGGGTTTGGTGGCTGTGGTGAGGGAGCGGTCATGGCCACCTGTCTGGTATGGGGGATGCTGTGGCGGACTCTGTTCCTCACTCTCCTCTTTCCTTGCATCACGGACACTGAAGATTGTGAAGAAGGATGAGTTCTCTACCAAGTGCAACCAAACGGACCACCACAGGATGTCTGGCGGGAGGCAGGAGGTGAGTCCACCAGCTGGCCCTGTGTTCACATGATGCAGACCTACCCTTTCCCCACGGGGAAAGTTGAGACCCATGCGGGAGGGAAGTCAGCCATGTGTCGTGACCTGCACGGTGGCCGTTTCACGTGGTTCAGCCCAGTATTGTCAGTGCAGTCACTGCATCCAGCACACTTGAGAAACGGCATCGTGTGGGCTTGTGTGCAGGCAGGCAAGTCGCCGGTCCCCTCCACCCACAGAATGATGAACCACACCGGTCGTTTCTTTAGTTAGCTGTGCCTTGCCCCTTTGGCGGGTGTATCCACTTGCTGAGGATTTGCTGGGAGGCTGCTTCTAGAGCGGGGGCTACAGGAGACCCCAGGGCCACACCCAGGGCTCCTGTGTTTCCCACCCTCGAGCAGACCGTGTAGAGGCTTCTGGATTGTGCCAGTGCAGTGAGGGGACCTGCGTGTGATTGCTTGCCTGAGTATTTAATATTGTCCTTGCATTGCAGCCTTCAAGGGTATAAGTCTTACTGTCATTTCAAAATCTTCTTAAGGAGGAAGGTGCAGTGGCCCACACCTGTAATCTCAGCAGTTTGGGAGGCTGAGGGAGGAGGATCACTTGAAGTCCGAAGTTCAAAACCAGTCTGGGCAACATAGTGAGACCCTGTCTCTACAAAAAACAAAAAAATTAGCCTGGCTTGGTGGCATACCAGCTACTCAGGAGGCTAATGTGGGAGGATCGTCTGAGCCTAGGAGGTCGAGGCTGCAGTGAGCTATGATTGCACCACTGCACTCCAGAGCGAGACCCTGTCTCAAAGGAAAAAGCAAAAAATTAATCAGGCACACTACCATGACTGGCTAGTTTTTTTTGTATTTTTAGTAGAGACAGGTTTATGCCATGTTATCCATGCTGGTCACAAACTCCTGGGCTCAAGCCATCTTCCTGCCTTGGCCTCCCAAAGTGCTGGGATTACAAGTGTGAGCCACCATGCCTGGCAGGGTTTGCATTTCTTAGGCAGTTTGAATTTCTCGTGGTTTCCCCATCAGCCTGAGGACTGCAGAGAGGGTTAAGATGAACCAAATGTACTGTTTCTTGGGATCCTTTGCAGGTAAGTGAGGTTCCTGTTTTCTCAAATAGATGGCATGTGAAGATGATAAATAATGGAAAATTTTTTTTCATTTATTATGCTGTCATTTTAGGTTTGATTTTATATACAGAAACATATAGGCGTGAGGATTACAGGCGTGAGCCACTGTGCCCACTTTTGATGTCACATTTAAGTGAAAAATGTCAACAGATTTTTCAAGAATAGAAACCTCTCAGCTGTTGAGCCCGTAAAAAAGAAAACCATATTCTGTTTCTGGTACTATATACTTTGGGATTAGGAAAAGTTCCTGTAAGCCAACTTCTGTGTGTGGGCTCACTGATTTTGAACTGTAGTAGTATTTTTCCTGACTTTAAATATAACATTATGCTCCTTGTGGAAACGAGAGATACCCCCAGAAGTGAAGGTGAAAGCGAATGCTTTGCTGGAATCTTGATGGTGTGAGTTCATGTTTCCCTTATTCTTAGTGAGGCCAGCCTAGTGTCTTGGGGTCAAGAGCTGTCTGGGGCTCTTTTTCATGAACTATCTTGTTATAGCCCATGCCTCTCTTTCTGTTTGGTGTTGGCGGGTTTCAAGTGAGTTTGTAGGAGCTCGTTAACTATTTGGAAATTGAAGCCCTTCTAGATAGGAGTTGCCAGGTTTTTTTCATTTTTTTTTTTTTTTTTGGTCTTTGGATTTGTCTTACGACGTGTTTTGATCCAGGGAACTTTTTAATGTTAAGAGATGGGGTGGGAGGGTGTCTCACTTTGTCGCCCAGGCTGGTCTCAAACTCCTGGGTTCAAGTGATCTTGCTGGCCTCCCAAAGTGCTGGGGTTATGGGCATGAGCCACCGCACTCAGCCATATTTAAAATTTTTACAAAAGCAGATGTATCTATCTTTCCTTAAAAGCCTCTCGGTTTAGTGCCTGAGATCTCTCCCCACCTTGATATGTTTACAAATGAGCTTCTGCTTTTATTCTTCTCGTGTCTATGTCTGGTTCTGTTGGATTTATTCTGATGTGAAATGTAAGGCTTAGCCCCAGCCTTGGTTCTGTGCAAGCTGCTCCGTTATCCCCACACTGGATGTGGAATAACCACACTATCGCCATCAATTTGAAGTGCTGCCTTTTCCTAGGTTACCCTGTATATTCTGTTCATTTCTGGACTTGATATTCTGATCCTTATATCTGTCTACCTGTCAGTACCACACTATTCTAATTCTTGTAGTTTTATTACTACATTTTTATTTTACTTATGACTTAGTGACAGGGTCTCACTTTGTTGCCCAGGCTGCTCAAATGATCTTTCTACCTCAGCCTCCCAAAGTGTTGGGATTACAGCTGTGAGCCACTGCACCCAGCCTATCACTATATTTTAATTGCCTGTGTTCTCCTTCTATTTTGGGATGTTCCCGGCTCATCTTGTTCATTTGCTGTATGAACTCTAGAAGTAGCTATTTCCCAGAAACATCCCCTTGTCGTCTCTTCTTGTGATTGGAATCGCAGCATGCTTACTTACAGTCAGTGTATGGGGTGCTGCTGTGTGTGTGATGTCCATATCCCCGTCCAACGCACTCCCTTGGCTCTTCCCGATCCTGAGCTCTCCCTCCCAGAGTCGACAGGGTGAGGGCGCCACTGTCCCAGGCAGGGCAGAGGCTGGCGCTGGTGACAGTGCTGTACCACTCATCCTAGAGTGACAGCGGCCTCTACTCTCCTGCAGGGGTCCATGCCCTCCTGTGGGGCTTGTCACCTGGTCCCACAGTTACTTTATCTTGAGGCCTGCAGTGTCCTCACTGCTTTTCTTTCAGGTTGTGTGGGGGTTCAGGACGGTAGGGCTGTCTGTGGATTTGTGCATCAGCTGGGAGCTCCTCTCCACTTTCTAGCTAAGTCTTTGAGGCCAGAGAGCAGGTTACTGGGAGAGCTGGGTTCCAGAAAGAGGACGTGCCAGGAGATCTGGACATGGTGACACATCACGATAATTTTCACAACTGAGGTAAAAGACTGGGCACAGGAATTTGGGACTGCCCTGTGCTCTGCTGGTCAAGAACTTCTGGATCAGCGGTGTATGTCTATTTTCACACTGCTGATAAAGACATTCCCAAGACTGGATAATTTATAAAGGAAAGAGGTTTAATAGAGTCAGTACCATGTGGCTAGGGAGGCCTCACAATCATGGCAGAAGGCAAAAAAAGAGCACTTTTGCAGGGGAACTCCCCTTTATAAAACCAGGTCGTGAGACTTTTCCATGCTGCTCTCATGCTAATACGGAAAAGACCCACCCCCATGATTCAGTTACCTCCCATGGGATCCCTCCCATGACATGTGGGAATCGAAAGAGCCACACAAGATGAGATTTGGGTAGGGGCACAGCCAAACCTTATCAAGCATGTTCCAAGGGAGTGGAGTCCTGTCTGCCCAGGGAGGTTGGAGGGGGGCTGGGCTGTGGACAGGGGAGGCTGCAAGGGCAGTGCTGTCTGTGGCATCCCTATGCCTTTATGTGAGTCACCCCCGCCCTGTGAGGTTGTTCCTTGCACCCAGGCTGCCTCACTGGCATGATCTGATGATATTACTGGGGTTGCAAGTTCCCTTAACCCTAGGACCTTGTGAGAAATACGACCCTCAGGCCCACCCACACCTGGCCTTTTCTGTATGGGTGCCAGGCCAGGCCAGGCCAAGCCACCATCTCCCTTTCCACCCCTGTGTTTCAGACTCCTCCCTTCAGACAGAGGCTTTTGGAAATCTACAGCCTATGAAAGGAGCAGAGAGAGGGCAGAATGGGCCATGTCCCTGTCCCAAGCAGCCATCCTTGCCAGGACTGCTGTGAGGGTTGCGAGGACAGTGTGTTTAGTGAGCAGGCCCTGGAAATATGAAATTGATCAGTCTCATGCATGTCCTGGGCTGCCTGATTTTTTTTCTTGGTGCTTGTATGTGTTGCCCTGATAAGTAACTTCATAATAAACATGCTTGGGAGGACCTTGTTCAGGTTAACAGGGCCTGGTTGGTAGTACCGTTGCTTGGACCTCTTTATGCAAAGTGACATCATGGCTTGGTGTTGAGTTGAAGTCTCATTACTCACGGTGGTAACATTGAAATCTTTGTTCATTACATTCAGTTACTTTTGTTTCTATCTGTTATTTAAAGAGCCTTTCCTCCTTAAGCTCAGCCATTAATGGAAGGTTTTAATTTTGATGAGGTCTAATTTGTGAAATACTTTTATTTTTTGAGTCCTAAAAATTCAGTCCTAAGAAACTCAGTTTGCAGATAGGCTCCATTTTTTTTTTTTTTTTTTTTTTTTAAACAGAAATTTGGTAGCTTCACATCAGGTTCTGCATTTGTGTGGAGGCCTGTGGCCCATCTTGAATGATCGTGTGTGTGGTGTGAGGTGGGGTCGGGGTTCCTTCTCTGTAAGAAAACCCAGCTGACGGAGAACCCCTGCTGAAACCCTTTCTTTCCTCAGGGGCAGGCACGGGCACCTCCGATACAATCAGGCAGCTGGTTCCGCGCCAATGTTTCTGGGCTCCTGGCTTTGTTGGCACCTGTGTGAGGCCTGAAGTTGGTGCCCATCTCATGATGGGAGCTTTGTATTGGGCAAGTCCTGAGAGCTGCCCGGTTCTTCTGCTTTGGTTTTGGTTTTCCTGATTGCTTGTCAAAGTTCTTTGCTTTTCCATAGGAATTTCAGCCTTGGCAAGCTCACATTGCTGTAGTGCCTGGTGGGCTTGCGGTTGGCATGCTGTCAGATCCATAGATCAGTCTGGAGAGAACTGCTCTTGGAATGGGGCTGAGATGGTGCTTAGGCCACACACATGGTGTCTCTATGTACCCAGGCGGTTTTTTCTTTCAGCAGTTTTGTGGTTTTCAGAATAGATTTTCCACATATTTTATAACATGTATTCCCAAGCCTTAAGTTTTTTGAGGATTTTGTACATAGAGTTTTTTTAAGTTTCATTTTTATATTTTGTGGCACTAGGACATGAAAATCCAGGAGGCTTCTGTGTTGACTGTGTGGTCCTGCCAGGTGCTCTGCACAGCCCCTGCAGTGATTGCTGTTTTCTGTCAGGAGGTTGGAGCAGTGGTGTTTGAAAGCTATTGACATTAGTGTTTCCTTTTTTTGTGTGTGTGAGTTGCTCATGTGTCCCTTGGCAGAGTTAAGTCTAGATCATGACTTGAAACACTGTATTGAGCTAGGAACTTGGAAGTTTGGATGAATTCTGTAAGTTGTGTAGAATTGAACCATTACGCATGAAATACCCTCAGTACTGTGTGATGGCAGAATGCAGGATGGATTGGTGAGGCTGCAGAGTTTTTGGGAGCCCCCTTAACCCACTTTTCCTTTGAAAAGTCATTAGCTGAGGGGTCAGCACATCATCCTTGGCTGAGTTTCGTGGCTCAGGGTTGGTGGTAAGGGGTCCCGGAACACTCAGCCTCCCAGGAGCCAGAGAAGCAGGTCAAGGGGCTGGGCTGTGCAGAGCTAGTCTGTGTAGACGCTGTTCCTGCCCCACCAGTGGGCACAAAAGTGAGTCCCACCTGGAGTTCTGGTCTCACCTGGGCTCCCCGTGGCCTCTGCTGCCTCCCATCTAGCTGGCTAAGGGCTCAGAACCCTCATTTTGTGTTGGCAAGCACCTCTGACATGGGGTCAAACCTGGCAGCTCCCCTTTCTCTTCCCAGCGCCAAGTCAATTCTGCCCCACCAGGAGGGCCCTGCAGGTGCGGGTTCACTGACAAAGAACGATGCACTGTGTCCACTCAGCGGCACATCCTCTTCACGGCATCCCGTCATATGGATACTCACGACCTGTGTTCTTTTGGAAGGAATTTCGGACATGGCTGAGGGAGGAATGGGGGCGCACGCTGGAGGACATCTTCCATGAGCACATGCAGGAGCTCATCCTGATGAAGTTCATCTACACCAGTCAGTACGAGTGAGTGCGGCGGCCCCTTCCTGGTGGGTTTTGGGGCACAGTCCTCTCTCCTGCAGTGGGTGCTAGGATGAAGTCCTCTCTCCTGCTGGGGGCTGGGAGTGCAGCCCCTCTCTCTGTGGTGCTGGGGGCATAGCTCTTTCTGTGGGTGCTAGTTAAGTCCTCCCTCTCTCACTGGGTGCTTGAACACAGCCCCTCTCTGTGGGTGCTAGGCCGCAGTTTTCTTATCGTGCTGGGAGCACAGCCCTCTCTGTGTAGGTGCTGGGTGCATAGTCCCTCTCTCTGTGGGTGCTGTGAGTGTAGCCCCTCTGAGTACTGGGATACAGTCCTCTCTCCTGATGGTGCTGGGAGCACAGCTCTCTTTCCTGGTGGTTGCTGTGGTGCAGCCCCTCTCTCTGGGTACTAGAACCAATCATCTCTCTCTGTCAGTGCTGGGAGTGCAGCCCCTTCTCTGTGGGTGCTGAGAGCATAGCTCTGTCTATGGGTGCAGCAGCACAGCCCCTCTCTCCTGGTGGTGCTGGGAGTACATTCTCTCTCTCTGAATGCTGGGAGTGCAGCCCTCTTTCTCCGTGGGTGTTGGGAGCGCAGGCTTCCCTATAGCTGCCGTGGCACAGCCCCAGACCCCTTTCTTCACCTGGGTGTCTGTTTTTGTCTGATTTCTTGTCATCCCTGCCACACTGGTGCTCTAGAGGGTGGCGCTGCTCAGCCCGGTGACTTGGGCTCTTTCCCCCAGGCAATGGAGCAAAGGGGCACTTCCTTTCCGCTCCTGCCTAAAGCTCTGCACTGGCACTGATGCCTCCCTTCCCCCTAGAAGCCCTATGGGAAGCATGCATGCAGGTGGGTGCCAACAGACTTGGACACCTGGCCCTGGTTGAGCTGAGCTGCCCGCCCTACCCCGCCCTGCAAAGCTTGGCGCTGGTGCCTTGTGCGTCTGCAGTGCTGCTGCCCGGCCCTCCTGTGCTGACACGCCCACTCCCCACAGCAACTGCCTGACCTACCGCCGCATCTACCTGCCGCCCAGCCGCCCTGATGACCTCATCAAGCCTGGCCTCTTCAAAGGCACCTATGGCAGCCACGGCCTGGAGATTGTGATGCTCAGCTTCCACGGCCGGCGTGCCAGGGGCACCAAGATCACGGTGAGTGGTGGCTGCCCTGGCCAACTGGGCTGTGGAGTCAGGGAACTTGGGCAGACATAGATCCCCGGCGCCCTTGCTCCTCAGAGTGGGCTGGTACTCAGCCCTGGGAGTTTGGGAATGCAGATTCTCGGGCCCCAGCCAGCCCTACTGAACTAGAATCACATTTCTTTGAAACCCTCAGGGAGTCTGTGTGCTTCCACACCAGTGCTCAGCTCTGGCCACCCTGGCAGCCCTGGGAGGTCACAGAGGCAATGGAGACCCTTGTATTTGCAGATAGCTCCCACCCTGTCGGGGCTTTGGCAGCTCCTCTCCTGGGAGCAACCTGAGGGTGGGCTGCATGGTGAGCCCAATGGTATCGCTCCTCTCCCGGGGCTGTGAACAGGGCTGCTATGAACAGAGGCTCATTGCCCATGCTACGGCTGCCGGCACATGCTGCCTGCTTGCCCTGCATGGTTATTAGGGATCCTGGCAGACGGTGCATGAAGGGGCAGAGCCTCTTCCTTAAGCCTCCAGGGATCAGGGCCATATCTGACATGATGGGGCTTTCCCTGGACCCCAGTGTTTTGGCTCCTGGACTCCTCATGGAGTTTCTGGGCTGAAGGATGTTCCTGGGGCTCAGCTCCTAAGCTGTGCTTTTCAGGCAGACAGATCTGGGCTGTCCCTTGGGCTGCTGCCTGGCTCTGGGATGTTCTTTGAACTTCTCTGGGTGTGGTTGAGCCAGGTGTGAGCCAGCTGCTGTCCTCAGGGGCACTCATAGGCATTGCTGGCCTCCCCCCCTCCCACCACTCTTTCTAAGGGATTCTGAGACTTCTTCCTCTGTAAGGGATGCTGCTAAGTCAGCAGGAGGGCAAGTGCCAGCTCGTTCAGCCACTGGGCTGCATCCCACATAGTGCTGCTGCTGCTGCTGGCCCTAGCCCTACTGACCACCACTCGCTCCACAGGGTGACCCCAACATCCCCGCTGGGCAGCAGACGGTAGAGATCGACCTGAGACACCAGATCCAGCTGCCTGACCTTGAGAACCAGCGCAACTTCAACGAGCTGTCCCGCATCGTCCTGGAGGTGCGAGAGCGGGTGCGCCAGGAGCAGCAGGAAGGCGAGTACGAGGCAGGCGAGGGGCGTGGCCGACAGGGCCCCCGGGAGTCCCAGCCAAGTCCCGCTCAGCCCAGGGCAGAGGCACCCAGCAGGGGCCCAGACGGGACACCTGCTGAGGACGGCGGTGAACCTGGGGATGCCGCGGCTGTGGCCGAACAGCCTGCCCAGAGTGGGCAGGGGCAGCCATTTGTGCTGCCTGTGGGTGTGAGCTCCAGGAATGAAGACTACCCCCGAACCTGCAGGATGTGGTAAGGATGTGGTGGGCACTGGGGCTGGAGGGCGGGCCAGCATGGGCTTCAGCAGGGCCCCAGGCCCCACACCCAGCATGGGCAGAGACGGCCTGTGACCTCACAGAGGGTAGCAGCTGGGGCTTTGGTACACGAGTGGGGTGGGCCTCTGACCCCTTGAAGCACATCCCTTAGCACCTGAGTAAGCTGCACAGCTGTGTCCTGTCCTGGAGGCTCCTGTCCTTCCACTCCTGGGGGACCTCAGAGCTGCAGGGCACAAGGCCTCCCAATACCCCACATCCCTACAATAGTGCCACTTCACTAGTGGCTTCTAAATCTACTTGTTTCCAGTCAATCAAGTGAAAGATCAGGAGAAGTGTCCAACAGCTTTGAAAGCAGGAAACAGAGTCCCCTTACCCACCCACCCTGTGGCAAGCCCACTTTTGGTTTGCCTGGGTGGCATCTTTCTGGGCACCTTTGGCCATCTCCCCATGCATGTGCTTCAGATGTGGGTACTGCTTTCCTCCTCTCCCTCCTCCATGCCTGCCCACCTCTGCTGGGCCAGGTTAGTGGAGTGGACCCCAGCTGAGACTGCATGGCAGGTACTGGCACTGCCGCTGGCCCTGCAGGGCTTGGGCTGTTGACTTGGGATGAGGCTTGCACAGCTGCCAGCTGCTGTCTTACTTTTTTTATACAGTTGTCTGGGCGACTGCCTTCAGTGGCCTGGTCCCCTGCCATTCAGGCTGCTCCTCATAGATGAACAAGGCCCTTGCCCTGTGTCCTTACCCTTTAGGGCTATTTAAGTTTAAATGAACTGAAATGAAATAAAATAAAAAATCCAGGCCCTCAGCCACCCAGGCCATGTTTCAAGTACTTCATGGCCACATATGGCTGGTGGACAGTGCAGCTCTAGAACATTCCATCACCACAGAGGGTTCTGCCGCACAGTGGCCTTGGGGGTCATTTTGAAGGTCTGCCTGTCAGTCTCCTGGCATCAAAGTCTTTCTGCCATTGTCACATTACGAGTTATTTTCCTTTTACCAGCAAGCCATGTCACCATGTGTCTGCGTTTCCCACTAAACTTCCCATCATGGAGGGAGGGGTGCCACCGGCCCAGCTCCCAGATGGGTTTGGATGTGTGGGTGGGGCTTTCTTCATGTTCACATGTAGAAGGGTGACTGGGGAGTTTACAGAGAGAGGCATACAAATAGTGTTGTAGTGTTGTTTTAGCTGGTGTAAATGTTTGAATAGCTATAAAAGGGAAAAGCTCTGCTACCCTTCAAAAATAAAAAAACTCCTAATACCTCACAACTGGCTCAGAGCCAGTTTGCAGGTCACAGCATGTGCTGCAGCCACTGGCCAGGGAGCCCTTCAGCCTCCCTTCCCAGCTAACCTGCAGGACAGTCCACCCCATGCTGAACATGGGAGCTCCCAGGCCTTCCCTGTCTGGTTTATGGGTCTGCAGGGCCTGGCCATAGCATCTGTACAGGGAATGCCTCTTGCTTTTTTGTGAGCAAAGTGCTGATGACTACCTGCCTATTGGCCCTGGAGCTTCTCCCTCTACCTGAGAAGACCTCTGAGGCCCAGGCCCTGGTCCAAGGGGGTACTCATCCCCCAGGCCTTTGGAGCCTTTGTGGCTGGGTGATTCTCGCCATCTAGAATTTAGCTGCTAGCAAGACAGCCGTGTCTTCCCATTTGATGTTGACCTCAAAGCCATAAATGGGTGTTTGCGAGTTCTTCCTCCTGAGTGAATATCAGCTGCAGGCTATCTATATTATATCTCATTGATTGTATGGGGACATAACTCCCAGAAATGAAGATTTTTTTCATGTTGGGCCTGGTATAAAATGTGTGTTTTGGAATAGAGCTCTTCGGGCCTGCAGAGACCTCGTTTTAGTTTGGTGAGGTGGCACAGTGTGCAGTCAGTGGGTGAATACCTCTCCTAGGTGCTGTGTGTCAGTGCCCATACCCCAAGCAGCCCAGAGGTCTGGCCTCTGCATTCATCATCAGGTGGGCATGACCTGTGCCCTTAGCTACCCCTGCAGAGGCAGGCTCAGCACACACCCTCAGCCACCCTTGCAGAGAGTTTCAGCCCACACCTGCAGCTGCCCCTGCAGACAGGCTGACTCTGGGAGTCAGCTTGCGGCTGATGAATAGTGGATGTGGCTCTTGTGGCACGGAGGGGCATCTAGAATGCCAGACTTGAGGTGCACTTGACTCAGCCCTCCCCCAACTCACACTTACCCTCTTGTCTCTGTTCAGTTTTTATGGCACAGGCCTCATCGCGGGCCATGGCTTCACCAGCCCTGAACGCACCCCTGGGGTCTTCATCCTATTCGACGAGGACCGCTTTGGGTTTGTCTGGCTGGAGTTGAAATCCTTCAGCCTGTACAGCCGGGTCCAGGCCACCTTCCGGAACGCAGATGCGCCATCCCCACAGGCCTTTGACGAAATGCTGAAGAACATTCAGTCCCTCACCTCCTGACCGGCCACATCCTTGCTGCCACATCCTGGGTGGCTTTGGGGCTCTGGACTCTGACCTGTGAATAGAAGCAGCATGCACTTTGGAAATACAGCCTTTTTACCAGAACGCACACCTCGTTGGGGGGTCCTAGCCCAGCCACACCCCAGCACTTTATGTAGAGAATGTGACAGACCTGCATATTTGTCAGTGCCATGATGGAGGAAGCTGAGCATGTCCTACCAAAAAAAGAGAATGAGCTGGAATACAGTGGATCTAGGGGGCCAGCTGTGGGACCGTGTGAGAATTGAAGTGGTGGGGTTGCCGCACCCTGGACTGGATGGCGGTTTTCTTGGGAAACAGGACTCTCCTCTGGCACACTTTTCCTGTGAGCGGATAGAATGATAGAATGGGTTGTGTGTGAGACACTTGTGCTCCACCCCACTCCTGCTGAGGGGAGCGAGGCAGAAGTGGCCTCTGGGGAGGGGGTCAGGAAGAGAACACCCAGGCAGTGCAGGTGTGATGGGCACAGTGTGTGGAAAGCAAGCTTGGGAAGTTGGTGCGATCTCAGGGTTGGGGGCGGACTCTGGATTGAATCCCATCTCTCTCCTGGCTCGTGTCAAGTTTGGACAGAAGCATTTCACCTCTGATCTCAGCTTCCTCACCTGTGGAGTGGGTATAGTGACCTGAGTCACTGGACAATGTCAATGTGAGTGCACAGCCCAGCCCACACACCTGCCCTGGTCCCTCTTCTCCAGCGTTGGAGCCCAGGCCATCATTCCAGCCACTTGACTGTCCTTGTCAGCCTGTTCCAGACAGGGGGGTTTTATCCTTGCTTTCCTCCCTGCACGCACACGTTGTCAAAACCAAGCTGCCAGTCATTTTCTCCAGAACGCAAGGCTCCAGGCTCGTATTTCTGAAGCAGTCCTTGTATTTCTCTCCTGTGAGTGGTTCACACAGGTGCCAGGAGTGCTTATACGAGATGAGGAAAGCCCTTTGCAGTTGAGGGGACAGCTTTCTTGAAAAGCCACACCTGCGTCTGGGGACACATTTTGGAAAGCAGGACCCCCTGGGGACCCGCCAGCTTGGAGACCCCATGCACTGATGCCTCCACTGCTGTGTGCCCTGTGTCCTGTTAACACCTCCGTGTGGGGACCCCGTCTAAAATCTTCGCTGAGGTTGGCATCTCCTGAAGAACAGGGAGCACGGTGCCCGGAGCTGGCTGTTGCCCTGGCCTGCAGCCTGCTGGGTGCCCTGGACACGTCCTACTGGCGAGGGATCTTGGGAAGGTGACTGTGTGCCTTTGTCTGGAGACCAACCTAAGAATATCCTGGGAAACATTTTCCTAATAAACTGACTGGCCTTAAAAAAAAATTCCCACTGCCCAGCCTCAGTGCATTTGGCAAATTCTTACTTTGCTTCCCAGAATCAGAAAATTGGCAAGGTCCTTAAATGGTGATCTGGCCCGCCTGGGAAAAAGACTCGGGAGAAAAGCCAGTGGAGAAGGTGGCAGAAGGGCCGCCCACCCAGGAGCCACGCAGATCCCAAGGCGCACCTGCGGCTCTCCGTGTGGCCAGTTTCTAGCAGCTTTTGCAGCATTAGCCCACATGCTTTGTCACTCCTTGCCCTCTGGTGGTCACTATTTTTCTCTCATGCCAAATGATGCAGTCCCTGAGGGATGGTGACTTGTGACCCTGAAGCCTGGGGGACCCTCGGGCATGTAGACTGGCACCCCTGAGGGTTCACCATTGTTTCAATAAAATCAAGAAAATGCATTTTTACCAAGAGCCTGAGGCTTTCTCTAAGGGACACAGTCCATCAGAGGCATGCCCTTTGGGGCTTGAAGAGCACACTGGTGGGAGACGAGCACTTCTGATTAAAGGAATCTCAACTCTCAACTATGCTTCCAGTGTTTGGGGTGCATAAATGGTTTCCACTCAGAATGTCTCAAATAGCCATGGGCTTTAAGTCAGTTCATGTGGCTTCTGGTTCTGGTGTGTGTGTTGCAGGTGTTTGTCCATGGTGGTGACCCATAGTGATGCCAGGCAGGGCTGGAGCCACGCAGCCTGGAAGGGGAGGCCTTCTTGGCCACACAGCCAGTCCCTCCCAGTCATGACTACAGGTGTTGTTTTTTCCACTCTGATGCGTCCTTAGGCAGTTCTTGGCTCCGGTTCTGTAGGGAAAGGCACAGAGTCTGTGCGCCTCCAAACATGGCAGCTTTGCTTACTGGGGAAAGCATCCACCCTCTCAGGGGAACCTGCAGTTGGTCCATTCCCTGTAGGTGAGGACTCAAAGGGCTGATGTCATCGTCAGAGGCCTAAGGGCAGCTGATTTTTAGATAAAACTGTTTTTAAGGAGGCTGAGTAACCCAGTTTGGGACAGCCAAGCACATTGGAGCTTGATTGGGAAGGTGGCTGGTGGAGCTGGGAGGTTGGTGCTCTCCATCTTTTGCCCCACAGATGCCTTTTCCTCACCATCTCACTCCTCTGGGGCAGGATCGAGTCTACTGTCTGGATGGAATGTGGCTGCTTGCAGTGCAGCTCTGCACACCTGAACGTGCTGTTAGTCACTAGTTTGGAAATGATGTGACTGAAGATGTCAGACAGGTCATTGGGGGCTTTTCTGTACCAGCACTGAATGTTTGCCTGAGGAAGCTGCAAACAACATCTGTAGGCTGAGATTCAGGGCTGGTGGTATTGGGGTCACTCAGCCCATCTGATCTGGGCCCTGACCTCAGGGTCCGCTGCTGAATGTGAGTGGCTTTGTAGGCCTGGTGGTGGGAGAGCCTCAGGCTCCCTTCTTCCTCATTTCTGAGCATGCCCTGGGCCCCTTTGGCCTGGCTGTGGCTCTGTGGCATCCCCGCCCTGACACTGGCACCTGTGTCCCTAGGAAGCCCACATGGCACACGAGGAGGGAGGGGTAGGCGGTTTTGGCTTTCCTCTAGCCACATGCCCTGCTGGCCACTCTATTCCCAACTTTGTGCAGAACCGGGTGAGAACTGGAGTTTTTTCTTTGAGAACTTGGAGTTGTGCTGCAGCCATATGCAAGGGCCTTCCAGCCGCTGGCTCTGACTTCCCTGACTTGGAGGTTTGTCCCAGGCTTTCTCGCCTGCACAGTTAGGCCATTTGCAGTGCTTATGGGCAGTCATGGACAGCAGCAGAACCTCCTCAGCCCCTTCATTACTTCAGAACGCCCACTCACGTGCATCTCCTGAGCTCCTGTTCTCCTCCTCCTCATGGCTGCGGGGTCTCCAGTGTGAACAGGAGACACCGAGCTGCGGTCCACCATCCAAGGCTCTGCTGAAAGCTGCTAGGCTCTTCTAGGATCTTTCTATTCTGGTTGCTACCTTCATGGTGTAACTTTTAAGAATGCTTATGGGAATGTGCTCACAGAACTGCCACTTGCCCTGAGAATAGAACTCTTCAAATCATGATGAAGTTCGGTGTTAACGTAGACTGACGTGTCTTTGTTTCCGGGGAGAGATCAGGAACATCACTTGACTACACATCCTCAGCATTTTTTTTTTTTTTGAGATGGAGTTTCGCTCTTGTTGCCCACCCTGGAGTGCACTGTCGTGATCTTGGCTCACCCCAACCTCTGCCTCCCAAGTTCAAGCGATTCTCCTGCCTCAGCCTCCTGAGTAGTTGGGATTACAGGCATGCGCCACCATGCCCGGGTAATTTCTCCATGTTGGTGAGGCTGGTCTTGAACTCCCAACCTCAGGTGATCTGCCCGCCTCAGCCTCCCAAAGTGCTGGGATTACAGGTGTGAGCTGCTGCACCCAGCCCAGAATATTTAGAGTAGAATAAAGCAGAAGATGATTTCCGTTTGGCTGATGCTTTTTTGAGACAAGTTCTCACTCTGTTACCTGGGCTGGAGTGCAGTGGCACGATCATGGCTTATTGAGGTCTCAACCTCCTAGGCTGAAGCGGTCTACTCGCCTTAGCCTCCCAAGAAGCTGGGACCACAGGCACCCACCACCATGCCCGACTAATCTGTTTTTGTAGAGATGGGGTTTTGCCATGCTGCTCAGGCTGGTGTTGAACTCCTGGGTTCAAGCAATTCACCCGCCTCAGCCTCCCAAAGTGCTGTGATTACAGGCGTGAGCCACTGCACCGAGCCTTGGCCTGTACTTTGAATGAGACTGTGCAAACCGTGGAATACCCTATGTCACCCACAGCTCAGTGGCCTGCACGCCAGGAGACCAGCCAGAGCACATGAGGTCAAAGCCATGTGGGTTTTGGGCTGATTCTGTATTTGGTTGTTCCTGGAGGTGACATAACCTGCCTGCAGAAGGAAAGCGCTGTGCCATCTGATCGTGAGCCCCTTCGTGCCCCGCTAGCAAGGTGACCTTGCAGCAGGAGCTGTGCTCTGCCTGGGTAGGCACCCACTAGGCAGGACTGGAGCAAGCCCAGCAGCTGCCACCTGCACCCATGCACTTGTATTTCTCCTTACCATTTTAAGTAAATCTGTTTTTCAAGCCTTATTGTGTTTTGTAATTTGTTTCTTTAGGAATATGATTCAGATGGAGGCAGAGCCCTAAGCCATGCAGACTGTTAGCCTGGGAGCCCAGACTTCCCGGCCTCTTCTTTACAAAGTGTCCAATTTCCTGCACTGACAGAAGGAAGCATTGAAGGGATGCCCTGGAACCCAGACAGGGGTTGTCCCTGTGTCCTTCCCTTTGACCTGGCATCAGAAGGGAGGACCCCACTCCCTTCGGGTCCCCATTCCCTACCCAGGGACACGAAGAGAGTGGGGGCCCCAGTGGGCTTTCTTAGATTTAAGCTGAAGTGAGTTGCATTATCTGAAAACAGAATAAGAACAAGACAGGTATGGGAGGGACTGTGCTCGGAGCCAGGCAGATGAACTAAGGCTCTCATAGATCTTTCTTTTCTGTTTCTAAAGTAATATGTTACTGTAAACAGTTCAAGTCTTTAGCATCGACAGTGAAAGTACCTCCTGTACTCATCCCAGCCTCCCCATCAGTCACTGCTGCTAATTAATGCTGTTAGCTTGGAATTGAGAAAAAGGATGTTTTCATGGAAATGCATGCAAAGTACACCATCGACTGGCAGAATTTGGCAAGTGTGATTTTCCAAGTGTTGGCAGTGATGCAGGGGAACAAACGAGGTGGGGCAGCTGTTTGGGGACAGCTGGTACTAGCTCATGGCACTAAGGACATGGGCCCAGGGACTGGCAACTGCGTCCAGTGGTGTCTACGTTGGGGAAACACTGGAGCCCAGGCGTGGGCCACACAGGGATGTTCACTGCTACACTGTGACCACAGTCACTGGCCGGAAGGTGGTGGGTGGACTATGGTGGAGCCACCCTTGGTGTCACACTGCAGGCAGACACACAGCCTTGTTCCATTGCAAAATGAGTAAAGTCAGAGATGGTATTTGTGTAAAATGTAAAAATGCAAATACTTCATTTTTATTAATTCACGTGGTGAAAAGCTGAAGATAGTGTGGGAATGGTATGGTCACATCTAGGGGTATTAAAGCGCAGAACCGCAACTCTGTTTTGCTTTAAAAAATGAGGCTCGTATGGCAGAACCAGCATCCTGTTGATCCTGACACCGATTATGAGATCTCCCTCGTTTCTGCGTGGTTCAGAGACAAGACCCTCAGGCAGGACACAGTGCCAGGAACGGTGACCTGCAGGCCCACTCAGTGCCATCCCCGCTGGCCTGCCAGCTGTGGCTGCTTCCTGGGCACTGAGCATTTTTCTGGGAGAGTGGGGGATTGTGGGTCCCTGGCGGTAAGCATTTCCTTCTCCGGTAAGAGTAGCGGGTTGTGGGTCCCTTGGCGGTGGGTGCTTCCTTCTCCAGGGAGAGCAGGGGATCATGGGTCCCTGGTGGTGGGCACTTCCTTCTCCGGGGAGAGCAGGGGATCATGGGTTCCTGGCAGTGGGTGCTTCCTTCTCCGGGGAGAGCAGGGGATCGTGGGTCCCTGGTGGTGGGTGCTTCCTTCTCTGGGGAGAGCAAGGGATCTTGGGTCCCTTGGCGGTGGGTGCTTCCTTCTCTACTCAGAGTTTTGCTGTTGTTTCCAGGCCTTTCTTTGGGGCCTGGCTCCTAGCCATGGGGTCATCCTCAGCTGCGTGGGCCATGCCAACCACATACGAGTCACTTGCTACAAGCAGCACCACACAACCTCCTGTATGGACAAGACCCTGCACCCCGCAGACTGAAGACGCACCCTGATTTCCCAGGTCACATGGGGAAGTATGGATCTGATAACAGACTAAGTGCGACATCTTTCATACATCTCATGTGTTTTATTTTAAAATGAAAAATATCAAGTCATGGGGAAGGAGTAAAACACTGCTGCCTGCTACAGTTCCCTCTTGCTCTGAGGGCATGGACAGCCCACATGGGGGGACCTGCTCTGGGCCTGGGTGCCACAGCCTCACCTAGACGCAAGAGCACAGGCTTTGTTCTCCAGGGACCTGTCCAACACCAGCATCACCCCAGAGGCTCGGACCCTGGGCTTTTCTGTCTGCTGCTGGGACTGAGGGGACAGCAGATAGGCAGCAAGGCTGCTGGCTGCCCAGGCTGGCCGTGTCCAACACCAGTGGGTGAGGCAGAGTCTGAGAGGGGGTCGTGGCTTGGTCACCTGGGCCCAGATGGAGCTCACTCCTCCCTTTGGGGGCCGTTTGGCTGCACTGCCCTTGGAGGCATGGCTCTTTGCCCACCCAATGTATGGTGTGGCTTTGTGCTTCCCTTGTAGGAGGCGGCGTGCCTGGGGTCCTCCCTTTGTCCTTGCTCCTTAGAGGAAGTCCTTTTTTGCTGTGTGACCTTTAGTGGGCACTTAGGGTCATTGCTGAGGGCTTGCCCCCAGCCAGCAATGTGAAACGAACAGAGTGCCATTTGGATAGTTTCCAAACTTACCCCTGCCCCCTCCCCATTTTGGCTTGAAAATTCCCGAGGATGGGATCCAAGATTGCTGAATAGCAAGAGCTCTGGATTGCAGTTCCCAGCAAAGACGCAGAGGCCACCACAGGTGATCCCCAGGCAAGCAGGGCCTGGAGTGGACCTAAGCAGTCCTACAGCAGAGGGGCCTGACTGTTAGAAGGAAAACTAAGAAACAGAAAGAACTTCATCATCAACAAACAGGATGTCCACTCAGAGACCCCATCTGAAAGTCACCAACTACAAACACCGCAGGGAGATAAATCCACAAAGATGGGAAGAAACCAGCATAAAAAGGATGAAAACACCCAAAACCAGAACGCCTCTCCTCCAAGGGATCACAACTCCTCACCAGCAAGGGAACAAGACTGGATGGAGAATGAGTCTAATGAATTGACAAACAGGCTTCAGAAGGTGGGTAATAAGAAACTTCTCTGAGCTAAAGGAACATGTCTTAAGCCAATGCAAAGAAACTAAAAACCTTTAAAAAAGGTTTGAAGAAATGCTAACGAGAATAAACAGCTTAGAGAGGAATATAAATGAATTGATGGAGCTGAAAAACACAACACGAGAACTTTGCAAAGCATACACAAGTTTCAATAGCCGAATTGACCAAGCAGAAGAAAGGATATCAGAGATTAAAGATCAACTCAATGAAATAAAACGAGAAGGCAAGATTAGAGAAAAAAGAATAAAAAGAAAGGAACAAAGCCTCCAAGAAATATAGGATTATGTGAAAAGACCTAATCTACATTTGATAGGTGTACCTGAATGTGACAGAGAGAATGAATCCAATCTGGAAAACACTCTTCAGGATATTATCCAGGAAAACTTTCCCAACCTAGCAAGGCAGGCCAATATTCAAGTCCAGGAAATACAGAGAACACCACAAAGATATTCCTCAAGAAGAGCAAACCCAAGGCACTTAATCGTCAGATTCACCAGGGTTGAAATGAACGAAAAAATGCTAAGGGCAGCCAGAGAGAAGGGTCGGGTTACCCACAAAGGGAAGCCCATCAGACTCACAGTGGATCTCTCAGCAGAAACCCTACAAGCCAGAAGACAGTGGGGGCCAATATTCAAGATCCTTAAAGAAAAGAACTTTCAACCTAGAATTTCATATCCAGCCAAACCAAGTTTCACAAGCGAAGGAGAAATAAAATCCTTTACGAACAAGCAATTGCTCAGATTTTATCACCACCAGGCCTACTTTACAAGAGCTCATGAAAGAAGCACTAAACATAGAAAGGAATAACCAGTACCAGCCACTCCAAAAACGTACCAAATGGTAAAGAGCATCAACACAATGAAGAAACTGTGTCAACTAATGGGCAAAACAACCAGCTAGCATCAAAAAGGCAGGATCAAATTCACACATAACAATATTAACCTTCAATGTAAATGGGCTAAATGCCCCAATCAAAAGACACAGACTGGCAAATTGGATAAAAAGTCAAAACCTATTGGGTGTGCTGTATCCAGGAAACCCAACTCACATGCAAGGATACACATAGGCTCAAAATAAAGGGATGGAGGAAGATTTACCAAGCAAATGGAGAGCAAAAAAAGCAGGAGTTGCAATCCTTGTCTCTGATAAAATAGACTTTAAACCAACAAAGATCAAAAGAGACAAAGAAGGACATTACATAACGGTAAAAGGATCAATGCAACAGGAAAAGCTAATGACCCTAAATATTTATGCACCCAATACAGGAGCATCCAGATACATAAAGCAAGTTCTTAGTGACTTACAAAGAGACTTAGACTCCCACACA
>CAUYQU010032732.1:0-20149 GCA_963574635.1 Cheracebus regulus | reverse complement strand
AAAAAAAAAAAAAAAAAAAAAAAAAAAAAAAAAAAAAAAAAAAAAAAGATGCAAGGACTTTTTTTAACAAAAGTATAAAATTTCATAGGTCTAAGACCTTGTGCTATTTGAGCACTACAAATATTCAGCAAAATACTTGATCTATGGCCAAGGTCTATCCAGACAATTCTTACTGGTATTTACTATGGATTACATGTCATCTCGAGAGAGGGAGGAGAGAGAGTGCACATAACAACTAAAACATACATGACATATCCATCAACATTTCTTCTTAAAATATGAGATTTGGTTTTGAATGTCTACAAAATATACCTACTAATAATTTTAAAAATAATCTACGTTCTTGAAATCAAAGGAAAAAACAGGTCAGTTCCATAGAGATTCTTGGTTAGTGTAGTTAGCTGATCTGTGTAATACAGGTTTTAATGTAAAGTCTGAATTATTCAGATGAATTATTTTCACTGGCCATGTTGAGTAGATGATTCTCTGATTCACTTCACATGATAAAGAAAAAGCTCAGGTAGCGTGTCTCTGCCAGGAGTATATTTTCTGTGCCATGGTTAGTTAATGTTTTCAACCAAGTTGAGATTATACTGTGATCAAACTGTTTTAAAAGATGGACAAAATAATTTGGTCAATGTTGTTGCCATTCTCTATTTCCATCTATGATTGTCTAGGCAAAGTCCATCTTTTTTGGAACCATCAAAAATATTAAGTCTGACATTTTGGGACATGGCAATTCTTGCTTGAAACCTATTTTCACAAAGGAATTCTTTCGTGGCTTACAAAACAAAACAAGGAGCTTACTTACAGTGAATTCCCCGGTGACTGCATCAAACCCCACATGAATCGTATGCTCAAAGTCTGAAGGAAGAGAGATCTCTGGGCGCTCTTTCTCCTTCTTCTTATTGGCTAAAGGCAAAATGTTAACATGTATTTATTTGGGGTATAGTTTTGGCATCCACAAGTTGTACGATTAGGTTCATCAAAACAATTACAAAGTTGAAAGTCAATTGATTCGAACATAGTTTCAACAATGCTTAACACCAGAAATTCCAATTATTTGCAGAAGTAGCTAAGAGTGTGATGATAAATGTTATATCCAAATAATTCAAAATTTCCAAAACCCATTTGAAACAAATCCCCCACTCAAACTGATTTATGTCCTTTACCAGTGTAACCGGGGGTGTCTAGGGATATTGTGTTTAACTGGCTTTGTTGAATCAAATACAACTTACTAAGGAAGAAATTCATTATACACAAGTCAAGCTAAGGCATACTACTAGAAAGAAAGAAAAGAAAAGCATTTCAGCTCTCTATAAAGGTGTTATGAATTGTTTCTATGTTAACGATAGCTAATAATCAAGTGGTAGGTACTTATTTAACACGTTTATATTATTAACCATATCTTAATAGATTCTTCTATTAACAATACCACTGAAAATCAATCATATTACAGACCTTTTTTATCATTTAAAATACTTTAACCATTTCCTACCCAGCACTTTGCTAGTAAAAAGCTACAAATTGCTGCTTTTTTTTACTGAATTAATTTTATTTAGTTCTCAGAAATCTTGAAGCCATTCCTTGGTTTAGTTTTTCTAGTTTGTAGTTATTTTTCCATATTTCCATTACATTCTGTCATATTAGCCATTCAAAAATCATTGTCTCTCAAGTAACAGATTTTTATAGTTACATAATTATAAATAAATGTATCAGTAGCTCATAATTTAAAAGCCTATAAAGATATAGTCACTGAATAAAAAGTTGAGAACTATAGTCTATCTGGAAATAGTTCCCAGGAGGAAGTCACTGTGGAAACATTCTAAAATGGCATCTAGCAACTTCCATAACACACTTATTAGCAGATCTGAGCATGTATCTCAGGTACGGCTGCATTTCACACTGAAAAAAATAGTACTCACCCTACTAATACAGGGCAAGTCAGCCTGAACCAGGTTTACCCAGTTAAAATCAATCAACTTCAGAATTGCCAGGATCGTCAATTTAGAACATTCTGGTTCAAACAGATGTTGCCTTGCCCTGGATTACAGACAGCATTCAACCATATATGGATTACAGGTTTTATGGGTTACCCATGATAAATTTCAAAATCAAAACTTTCCATGTTCAAAGGCTATTCTTATGGCTTCTTATATCATTCCACTCTCTCTCACTGTTGCTTATCTCTAGCCAGAGGACAGAGATATGGGGTAGAAATATGAAAATTGAAGTAGTGAGAGGTACTATACAGAATCAGGAAAGAAAGTTTGGGAACAGGGGGACAAGAGACACCCAAGGCCTTTGCCTGGCCATGGAGCACATTTAGGACTCATTTTGAAAAAATATATATGTGCCATAAACTTACCCTCAGTACAGATTCCATTTTTACAGTGAGCCTACTTTACTGATAAATATTATCCTAACTCAACAGCGAAGTTTAGAGCTTTCTGTTGGTACTCTTACTTCCCCTGTGTGTTTGTGGACTATAACTACCATTTATACTTGTTCAACTACCATTTTTCACTTGTTCAGAAAGGTGCTCTGTTCTTATCAGTCTGTTGAAGTTGTCCTAGCCACTCCTACAATCATTTTCTTATTTTTTCTCTTTCATGATGTCCCTTCCATACTGGACATGGCTAGCCACTTCTCTACTTCCTTGACAATGTGGCCTGGCATTCCTCCTGAGTGACCATTGTTTCTTTGATTGTCATTGCTTTTGCCTTTGCTAGTACAGTTTTTGGCCTTCTACAGTTCTTTCTCTATACTCATTCCTCTTGGATTGCCTCCACTCCCACATACTAACTCACTTTAGGTAATTCTCTAATCTGTGGTTGGCAGGGGTAAATCTACATATTGGGGGACCAAACACTGTATGTAATTTGAGAAGAAGGTTCCCTTTAAGTAAAAAAAATTACAAAATTACAAATACAAATATACCGGGGTCCCTCCCAGGACTGTGGAAGGGTTCCAGGCAAGCAAGGAACTCTGAAGGAGCAGTTTCATTCACTTCACAGTAACTAGCTCTTGGTAACCTTTTTGGGGTCAATCTTCTGAAAAATCTGAAGAAAGCGATGGAATTTCTGCCCATAAAAATGCACTATATACTTTCACAGGTTCATAATTCCCTTGGTCTCCTATTTCAGAGCCCCTACCTTAATCTGTACCTCGAACGCTTCTAACAACTTGAATTCATGGCCCCTCTTGCCAGTAAATAAACTCTCCCAACTTTTCTATTAGTATTGGCAACACATTTGTAGTAAATTGACTAAACACTCCACTTGGGCTGAGTTATATGCAGAATTGGCTTAACAATGTCACCCTAAAAGGCCACCTGACTGCCAATCCCTTAACAGCCTAACTGTGCAATTTAGTTCACTCAGGGCTAAGCATAACAAAGGCAGGAAGCCCAAGTTTGCTTCTCTTCCGGTGTTCCCTACCTCAGTGAAATGATACCACTAACCACACAGATTAGAGAAGAAGCAAGGCCTTAGGCTCCTCCTCCTCGAGGCAGCTCTAAGCAATGAAAAAAAATTATGATCCCCCTCTCCAATATGCAATTCAAATAAAAACAATATTAAGGCATAAACAATTAAGAAAGTGCAAAAAGTTCTGATGTTCTTACAATGATTGAGTCTTTTTTTAAGCTATATGTCCAAAATTAAACTGTTTACACATTTTGGGTGCTTCTGATTTGCTAGATGCCATATACAAATGCTTGCTCTGGCTTCTGGGTAATCCAGCACTGCCCCAGCTGCCCAAACCAAAACTCTGGGAGTCATCTTTCACTCCTTCTTTATTTCTATGCTAATTGATTGCCAAGTTCTGTCTATTCTATCTCCTAAACTGGTCTTGAATCCATCTTCCTCTCTTCATCCCCACAAATAATTATCTTAGTTTAAGGCATCAGCATTTCTCACATACCCTCACTGCCTCCAATTTTACCCCCCTTCCATTCATTTCTCTACTCTATAGCTAGATCACATTCTTGCCTTTAAGATGCTTAAATGCTGTCCCCTGTTACCCATATGTTAAAAGTTCATGCTTCATAGCATGATATGCAAGGGCCCGCATGATATGTTCCTAGTTTACCTCTCCAGCCTATCTGTTCTTTCCATGGGCCCCACTACTTATACATATTCAATGCTCCCTACACTGCCAGGTTTTATCTTACCCCCAAGCTTTTATACATGTTATATACCTAGGCCTGGAAAGTCTTAATTCTTACCCTTTCCCCAAAATTTATGTGGATCACTCCTATCAGTCCTTATTCTTAAATACTCACTCTTGGGCTTTTTCTCCGTTGGTATGTCTTTTCCTATCTCCCCTCTGCAAACAAAGCTAAATGGCTGTCCTTTCATGCTCCCATAGAATGTTTCAGTGTCTACTTTGAGCTTGGTACCATCAGAATAGGATTGTTATTTTTTACATATCTACCTCTATATCTAAAATTTGAGATACTTGACAATAAAGAATGTAATTTATTCATTTTCACATTTCCCAGCAACTAGCTTGAAACTGCACACTTAATAGTTACCATGAATGGGACACACTATGTGCAAAGTAACTAGGGCTATCCCCTTTAATCTCCACAACAGTCTTATGAGGTAGGTTTTATTCTTGTCTTACAGATGAGAAAAGTGAGACTTAATGGGGTTAAATTATACACCCAGGGTTACACAGCTGTCAAATATCCGAGCCAGGATTTGAACCCAGGTCCCCACTTTGTCTCCAGAACCAAAGTTTTCAACAGTTACATACTTTATTACACAGTGGCATAAAAAAACACTAAACAGATTTGAGCTCTAGCTTTCAGTAAGTGTTTAGCAATAAAATAGACCGTAGATGGGAACCAGTTTTTATTTTTGTGTGTTTTTTTAAGATACACTAAAATGTCTGTATCTCCCTGCAAAATTCTGTGAGCACTGGTCATTTATCTTAAGATTCAACCTGGTCAGCTCTCTGGGTTGATATCTGCAGAAAGCAGAAGTCCAAAAAAGTATCACTTTCTAAGTGTATCTCCCATATTCTGTTGAAACTCAGAACAAGGCTACAAATTGCTGCCTGGACCACAAACTGCAAACAGCATTTTGGCCTTGAGATCTACTGGGAGTTATGGTTGTAATTCCTGGGGCCAGCTAAGCTCTCCAGAATTTCTCATCCCGACTTCTTTCTCTATTCTACTACCTTGTAAAGAATGAGAAGCCTCTCTAGTCATCTACCATCTTTTACATGCCCACCCCAATGTTCTGCAGTTCTTTTACCACCAAGAGTTTGTCCTCTTAGGAACATTTTTTTTCTACATTTTCTACCGCTTCCTTCACCTCTTGCCTTAGGTTTTCATACTTCACTGTACATCATTTTCATCTGAGAACTTAAAAAAAGAGAGATGCCAGAGTCCCACTCCCATCTCCAGAGATTCAGATTCAGTTAGTCTGGGGTAGCCCTAGGCATATTTATCTTTTAAAGCTCTTCAAGTATTTCTATTACATAGCTGGGACTGTGAAAAATGACTCTAGACTCTGCTATCCAACGAGTGTACCATTTCCATAGATAAGACTGGTGGAGGATGCTCACCCTTTCTCATCCCAAGCCTGTAGGCCTGAGAGAATGGAGAAGGCAAGCTTTCTCTCTTTTTTTTTAACTCCAAATGATTTTACATCACTACTTCTATACTTGCCTACAAAAATCCTCTCTTTTTTGTAGCAAAAATCCTTGCTACAAAAAATCTCTCTTCCACTAGGTGGAGATTATCACCACCTAGTTCTCCTGGCCAAGTGCATTGTTCTCCATTGAGGACTTTGGCTCCCAGGCTTCCTTCCTACACTCTTGTGCTGCCACCACTGTGTGAAAGAGGATATAAATGGACACCTTCTTCATACCCTTTCCTTATGGATCATTGATCTCTCTCAACTCTAATGAATTTTACCTCCCTCCCACTTCTGCAATCATTCCCACAGCCATCTTTTAAACCATTAGTTATCAAGCAGGGCTGTACATCAGAATAACCTGTAGAGTTCCATAAAATACCAATGTCTAGAGCCTACCAAGAACCCACTATATCAGGATTTCTGGGGATAGAACCTGGGCAAATGATTTTTTAAAACTCCAGAGATAATGTGCAGCCAGAGTGGAGAACCACAGTTGCCCCAGATCTATTATCCAGACTTACCCTTTCTCTGAAATACTCAATATTGTTATTTCATTCTCTGAGCTCAGCTTCCCATCTAGCTAACCTCCTAATTGTTTCAAGTGCTTACTCCTATTTTACTTGTTCTTTGATCTCAACAAGACCTCCATTTCTAGAAGGTAATGGGGGAATATTAAAACAGGGCAATAAAGCAGATTGATGTTTCAAAATATTATTCTAGCTACTTCCATTTTTAGCCAATTTCTTTGCTCCCTTCTGGCTTAGACTCTGTGGTCCATGATGGAAACTGCCCTTATTCCTCTGCCCTGGAAAATGTCACTCTTTGACTTCTTGTTATAATTGTCCTATGAAACCCTACCTGACAGAATCCAACTATGAAAGCTCTCCACTTCTACATCAAGACTGACAAGGGTAGCTAGAAGAAAATCACATAGCGACACAGATTGGTTGGTGCTTATCATAGTTGGGTCATTAATGGTGGTTGATAATAATTTCCTCACCCCTTGCCAATTTCCTTTTCTAATCACCTCACCCAATAATACAGAATTTCAGAACTCCACTCTAACTTCTGCTCTACCGTCTCCTCCCTTACTTTCAGCATATGACCTTCCTTCTACTTCAATGAGAAAAGTGGAGAGACTCCTTTTTTTTTTCAGTTGAAAATGCCTTTGATTTCACTTCCTGTTCCACCCTTATAAATTTATTGCCACAGTAGCATCTCCTTCTCTTCTCCTACCTTACTGGAAGCAGACACCACATTCTACCTAAAGTGAATTCCTCCACCAATTATGCTTTATTTTTTTCTTGTATCCTCAATCTCTCCCTCTTGAGATCACTATTATCCTTAAAAAGTAAAACACTTCTGCTTCTTCACATCCTTCTCTAGCTGTTACAGTCTCAGCTTTTCCTTCTTTAGGTTAAACTTCTTGAAAAAGCAATCTAGATTTCCTTAGCTCTCACTCCTCAAACCAGTATAATGACTCCCTGAAGTCACAAATTAGCCTCCTCCTTGACCAGTGGATACTTTTCAGTCCTTACAAGTGTGTACCTCTGAGTCAAAACTGACATTGGTGATCATGAACTTCTTGAAGGTAGCATTTCCCCAACTTCTTTCATACAACTCTTTTCTAGAGTCTATTTCTGCATTTCTCAGTTTTCTTTCCCAGCCTCATTTGTGGGAGTTTCTGTTAGCTCTTTAAATAGTAAGAGGAATATTAGGAGCTGTCCTAGCTCCTCATCCCTTCTCATCAACACACTTCTTCCCTGGGTCATCTCATCCACATGCATGATTTCAATCCCCATTGACGCTAGTGATTCTCCATATTTACCTCCAGCCTTGACCTGTCTGTTGCACCCCAACCCCATGTAGTTAACTATTGAACACTCCTATCTAGATGCCTCACAGACCCCTCAGACTAAATATTTTCAAAATTAAACTAATTAACTAATCTAACTAACTGTTTTCCCCATCTAAAACAACAAGAAATAACAACTCTTCCTTGTTTCCTACCTCACCCTTCTCCAGCTCTTCCTCTCACCATCTGATTGTCTAGTTCTATGAATTCTCATTCCTAAGTAGTCCCTCTGCATTGTCTTCTCTTATTCCTGTTACTGGCCCTTAAGCCAGGCCACTCTCATTTCTCACCTGTGTGATTCCAACAAACTGCTCTCTGTCCCTCCCTTCTCGATTCCTCCTGTGACTAGAGTGATATTTTGAAACACAAAGCTGATATCGTTGCTGTGCTTCAATGTTCCCCCATGCCTTCAGAATCAAATTTAAAGCCCTAAGCATGGCATTGATAATCCCTCCAGGATCTGGTCCCCACTTACATCAGTAGCTTCTTCTCCTACCCCTTCCCCACTCTCAGAGGACCAGCTTTTCTGAACTACTTGTAGTTGTATTCATAGAAGCTCAACTAACTGTCTGTCACGCCTATTGCCTTGAAAATGATGCTCTTTCTACCTGGGATGTCACTCATTCCTTAATGGCTATCTCTATGACTCTTTTAAGACTCACCTCAGTTCAATAATCATCTCCTCCAGGAAGCCTTCCCTAATCACCCCTTCCTTCAGTCTTAAATAACTGCCCCTCCTCAGTTCTCACTCCTACATATTACACTTACCACACTAAATTCTAATCATCGAATAACTTACCTATGTCCCTGACTAGACCTTCAATTCTTTTATGCCAGGGACTGGGAATTTTTCACCTTTGTACCCCAGCATCTATCTAGCAAAGCATCTGACTCAATATTGAATGAATAAGCAAATGAACAAAAAATGAATGAATGACCTTCATTATATGAAATGAGGTCCAGTATATGGGGACAGGTCATGCCTATTTGCTGTTATGTGTTCACAAAAGAGGGACAATGATCAATGCCTGCCAAGAAGGCCTAGAGTTGAGGAGTATATTTTAGAGTAGTTTTTGTAGTTGAAGTTGTTATTGGTGGCATTGTTGTTTTCTCCCAACAGCGGGGATGATGCTGTATTCATTCAGGCACACCTCTTGCCAGGTACCACTTTGGGGCCAAAGGCATATGTGGCAACATAGCTAGGCATGATTCAAGGCAGATCAAAAAAAAACAATTCTCCCCCAAAGATGAAATCCCTGGATGGTACTATGGATACCTTCTGAAAGCAATTTAGAAAGCTGTCACCTGAGTCTTCCTTGTTGTAGGAGTTCCATTTGTCATCTTCCCCTAAAATTCCTGGAAGTTTTATTGGGCCAACTTCCTGGAAGTTTTATTGGGCCTACTTAGCTCCCAGGAAAGTGAATTAAGTGAATTAACTACTCACTGGATGTCATATGATCATTTTCAGATTTATTTTTTAGACCACTTTCTACCTTCTTGGAAACAGAGCATGTAGGAAAAGAGAAGGGATGACAGAAGAGAGACATAGGGAAAAGCTTTCCTGAATAAATTTAGCCTACAAGCACAAAACAATAATCAACTTTTTGAAAGCAATGGAAAGCATGCAAAATATTATGGTATATGTCATAATTTTAAAAGCAACATTTAAAGCCTTGTTTATACAAAAGCTAAAAGCAAAATATCATATAAAGCATTTTAATGCAGAAATAATTTTTCTAAATAAAAATAAACACATAGTCTGGCTAATTCTATGAGGCAAGCATTTTACCACCCTGGCTCTAAAACACAACTTCTTCCTGCTACTGTTCAGCTTCTTTTCCCTTGAATCAGTGAGTCGGTTAGCAACTACATTGAATTGTGGATCTATGTAGTGACAGGTTATGCTGGCTGATTCATTAGAAACCTAAGTAATATTCTAAACTTGCAATCTAACTGGGAAAATAACCTTAATAAACAAGAAACAGCAACATATAATACCAAAGAAAATTAGTTGCTAAGTTGGGCAGAATAGAGTAGCATGTCAAAAGAAAATATCACAGAAATCTGCGGTGGATAGTCAGGGCTTACTGGAGGAGGTATGGCTTGAGAAATGGGCTTTAAAGACTGGATACTGACATGCAAGGGCAAGTCATCTCAAGTAGGAAGAACAGTAGAAGTAAAAGCTTGGAAGTAGGGATGTATATTGCATGTTGATGAGGAAATGAGAAGACACAATAAATAAGTAGAGTGGAGCCTTGGAAATCAGGAAGGGAAGAAAGATGAAATTGGAGGTAGTAATAAAAAAAGTGCGGAGAAAGGTTTTTGAGTAGATGAATGACACAATAAAAAAGAGGTGTGAAAAGATGACTAGGTAGCTGTGTGCTGCTAAGGTACACATGTCATCGTGGGAGCAGGCTTCCAGATGGTTGCTGTTTCACTCAGGTTGAAGAGGAGAATGAATAGTGGGAGTGGAATTGGGAGGACCTGCCTACCACCGTATCTGTTGCCTCTAAGATCACTTACTGGGAATTTCCCACAAACTCGAGGTGTGTGCTTGTGTGTGTGTGTGTGTGTGTGTGTGTGTGTGTGAGAGAGAGAGAGAGAGAGAGATAGAGAGATAGAGAGAGATTTCTGCAACTATGTTGAAAATTACCTGCAGATAGGGAACCTTGTCTCTTATGTAGCATCCCTCACAATATTCAGCACAGAACTAGGCACATAAAAAGTAGGCACAACTCTTTTCTGAGTGGTATATAAACAGTTAAAAACACGTTCCAAATTCTGTTATATCTAATTTTTAAGCTGAGATAGCCAATAAATTAGATATGTGCTCAAGGTCAGAATGCAGCCCAGATTTGTGCATTGGCTGGATATACATATGTCTCTATCCTGTGGTCTTCCATTAAGTCCTTTGAGATAAAGGAAGCCTAATAAAACATTCTATTAGGAGACTTGTAGTGAAGTTGCTGGGGTCGAGGCCCTCTTGGCAGGTACACTTATCCCATAATCCTTAGCTTGACACCAGAAGCCCTTCTCCTTTCCACCCTTTGTCCCCCTCACTCTGCGCAGGTGCAACCTGTATTCATTCAGTGTTATATGTTCCTAAAGCCAAACAACTTTTGTAGACACAGGGACTACTTCTGGCAGAAACAGTGGGGATGGCTAGGTTAGAGATCTGGCATATTTAAATGCCTATTTTTCATATCAATATTCCTTACCCTTGATCTGCAAAATCCATGTTGAAAGGATACAGAAGTATTATTAAAGGACCATCCACCTCCTATGGGTGACATCCTGTATTTTCCTAACAAATGATCCTTAGTCACTCAGTTACTCTTTAGCTGTATGATAGATGCTTTCGGTGGTTCATTGATTTGTTTGTTTCTAAGAGGCTGTCAGTCAGTACCCCAAACAGGTCATTTACAAAATGTTGCCATTGTGGCTTATAAGAATTAAAATGCCTTAGTATCTACTTAGCTACCAGGAAAGTGAATTAAGTACTGTGGTTGTTCCTTTATTTTCAAAAAATACCATTTTTCTCCTTCCTCTGATTTGTGGGTCACAGAGCACAGTGTGCCATAACCCTCCTTAGGGATGTCTTCTGAAGCCATTCTTATACTTGGGTAACAGTAAGTATCTCAGAATAGTTCTTCCTATGACAACAGCAGCCCTGCGGGTTTCATAGAGGCAGGCACTCATTTGTGAGAGCAATAGTTCCAGAGGGACTGATTTCTGCAAAGCAGGTTCTAATCCCTAAGACATCTGCTCTGTAAACAAATATCCTGTTTGAGGGCACATTACAAGAGGAGACCCACAGGAATTTCTTAACTCCTGGATTTACAAGAAGTACATTTCCCTTTACACAGGGAAAGATCAGTTCTTTCGTTTACACCTGATTTTTTTGGTATAAAGAATATCATTGTGTGGGCCTACCAATTTATTTTCTGCATTGGAAATATATGTAACTACTATGTGGTAACTAACTACAATAGAAAGATAGACATAAAAATAGATTTTATTGTTGGCGCTAAGTATTTAAAGCAACTGATAGGACATGGTGAATAAAGAATTTAAAAAGAAATTCCACATAACAGACGTATTTCTGGCTTAAACTCAGCATCTTGGGCAAATACCTATTTATACTGAGCAGAAAAGGAAGGTGTTGATTAAGTCGGTTAGAGGACCCAAATATCTTTTACATACTGGATTATGAATGAATCTAAGGGGAGGGATGATAGGTGACTCTTATGTTCTATTTGAATATTCCATATTTTTCTTTTTTACAAAAGCTAGTTACTTCCTATTAGCAAATTAGGCCTTAGGAGGAATAACTTGTCAGGACAAAGATATGACTACTGCCATAACCACTGAGCCACCTGGGTTCTACTTGCTTCTGTAAAAATCTCATTTTTGCATATACCATTGGCTGAACTCTGTTTACAAAACAAGTTAGGTTACTCTCATTTTATGGCAACCAGTACAGTGTTCAACTACCACTGGGCTAGGAATTGGGGGATACAAATTCTAGGTCTCCCTTGCTTTGCTATAAAGTAGTGGAGCAACTTTGTGGAAGTCATTTAGCCTTTCTGAACTTCTGCCTTCCTCTGTAAAATGGGAATAATCCCTACCTTACCTCCATCATAGGAAATTTGAAGAATGTGACTGATATGAGAGGTTTTGAACATTATAATACATCTATAATGACCTTCCAAAATACATCATCTTATTAACAATATACTAAGTAACAGGGTGTCTATGTTTAGACCTAGCACTTCCATCTTATGAGTGATATCCTTGGAAGTATAACTACTGAGAAAAGAGGATTAAACTGGGCCATTTTAAATATTCACTGCTCTTATTATAATATCTTTTATTATATTAGCAAATCTCAGAAGCATATAGTTGGGAAGGCCCATTGTGGAAGATCCATTCTCCTGCTTCATGTAGAACTTGCTAAAGCCATGAGATATCCAATGAAAATTCTAGAAAACTTCACTCTTAGTAACTCATAGCATCTAGTTAGCCAATCCGGAATTTATGTCTAGTTCCATTCCCTCCAGTGGAATATTAAGCCCATTTTCTCCTGCTAGGTCTTCAGTGGCTGTGGAAAACAGTATATGTCCTCCACAAATTAGCAGGCTTTAATGTACAGATAAAAACTCAGTGTGGTACCTGATTCTGCAAGAGTGGCCACAAGCCCAATTCACAGGTCAGATGTTCCATGAGGATGATGGGATGTGGGAGGTAAAATGATAGTCACGTGTGAGCCCTTCTAGTGATGACCCCCACTCACACATGCAAACAGCCAGCACCTTCAGTGGTATCATCTTCAAAAACATTCAGCAACAGTGATCATTTTAAGGAATCATTAGGCAGTTGCCGCTTACTCATCTCCTTCTAGGCAACATATACTGGTTCCACTTTCATTTGCATTCAATTGACATGTGCAACAATTTCGATGGGAAACATTTGAAAACAAAAAGCAAAGATGAGGCAATGTCCTAACTAGAACACTTCTGATCATGTGGATAATTATATAGGGTAAAAGTTTGAGGAGAAAAAGGAGGCCTCATTTGCTTTAAGGGAGAAAGCAACTTCATATCCTTTAGCCTTTGTCAATTTTCCTCTTCTTGCCACATTTCATTTTAAAGTGTATCATCAACCCTCGTGTTTAACACAGCACTCTTCTGTCTTCCCCTTTTATTCCATCCATCCTCTATATCTTCTCTACCTCCTGATCTCCCTTTCAATCATTATTTCCTCTATTTATTTCTCTCTGTTGCTTCTTTACCTTAGTGTATACATCTCCCAATCCTACATTCCATACTTCTCTTGGATTTGACTATCTGGTGGTTTTAGGGGGCTACCATATTTGTGCCCAGTTTCCCTTTTCATTGGCCTTAAAACGGAAGCACAGACCCTGGTAGATAGGGAGGGTGCGTCCTTATTCCACCGTCTTCCCATTTCAATGCAGCCTTCCTAGTAGTAAAGGAGTAGTACGAGAGACTCTTCTAATGGGGCATAGCACTGACCCTAGAGGACAAGCAAGATGCCATGTCCTTCAGGCTTCCAAAAGGGCAAGACAGTGATTTCCAAAGAGCACTCTTTGCTAAGCTAGATGGGCTACATTTGCAGAACCAAGAAGGTAAGCACCATTCAGGATGCAGCAGTCTCTGATACCTGGCTTTGTTAACAGAACCCTGAATTAATTGACACTCTTATACATTATTGGTGCAGTGATAATAACTTTGAGCTACTGCAAGATCCCAAAGGGTCTTCAGCATCACCAAAGAAGACTGCATACTGTTATCACACTAAGTATATTTTATTGTGCATTAGTTAGATGAAAGTTAGTAATATGCATTGACCAAAACATTTGATTAACAAGACCATAAGGATAACTGAGAGTTTTCTTTAATATAATTGTTGTGTAGCAAGGATTCTTGCTGTGTAGGGTATATAGCAGATGACATACTCTAGGAATTAGAACAATATATATTCAATACAATAACAAAACTATATAGTACTTTAAGAACTTTTTCTTATATATGAACACATTTAGAGCTTCAGCTTTCTAGAGAAATATGTAAACCTATAAAATACACACCAAAAAATAACCTAACCTACAAAACACCCAAAGCAAATGTTAGCATATCTCTATTATCAAGAATATCTTCTCACCATCATTTCTTTCAAAAATATGTGAAAAAGTTCTTTCTTTCCTTTTGAGTGGCAATTTTTAAAAGTCCCGTCATCAGAAATTCAAATATGTTTCAAAGTACACTACCATCTTCTTGAAGAAAAATGAAAGGCACTGCTGGCTTTTAGATGCTAGGAACATAATTAACCACATATTCCCTTTGTCCCACTGCAAGGTAGTGTGATATAGTAGAATAAGCATAGGGTTTGGAGTTAGAGAGATTTGGGAGGCCTCTGGCTTCTGTCATTTGCTATGTAACTCCAGGTTGTCTAATTAAATGCTTTGAGCTTAAACTGCCTCATCTGTAAAAAGGGAATAATACAGAGTGGCTCTAAGTGTTAAATTAATACATGTAAAGTGCTTGGCACATAGCTTGTCTTCCAGTAACTAGTCAGTAAATTGTAGAACACTATTTGTCTTGATTTGATTTATATATAATTCCCTCTTATGCCTCCAGGAGGAAGGATCATCACATATCCAGGTTCACCTGCTCCCAAATCTCTCTAGATTCCCCACAAATAAAATGCACATGAACTGTGCCCTCTAAAGACACAGTCCTTTACACAGCATTGCATATCCTCTAAAACACACCTCCTAATGCTCAAGTGCAGCAGAAGACACAAGACATATAAGCACGCTTCAGTAGACACAGACATCACACAGAACGTCACCTCTAAATGCAGCCTCGCAGCTTCACCTGCTTCTTTCCAATAAGTTCTTCCAAGCTTCAAGTCCTTAATATTGATTATTTTTGAAGGCACTATGAAATTTCAGAGTCCTGGCTGCATTCACTTGCCTCATTGCTTTTCCTTAATGGTTTATTTATTAATGTATTTATTAATATATTTATTTATTCATTTGTGTGTTTATTCTCCACCATGTTCCAAAATGGATGTCAGGTGGCTTACAAGAATACACAAAATACAACATGATAGCATAAATTCAAAGCAGTTAAGAAAGTGAAAGGAAAAAACAAGAACAATAAAGATAGGAACACGAAATGGAGCCTGGCAGAAAGCTAATACAAAGTGCATACATACCGTAGAGTCCCATTACAAGTGCTATGCATGTACCACACATTTGGCTCCAAGCTTTCTAGTAGCCAACAAAAGAGAAACCTGATCAGTCCCACACTTCACAGGGTTCATAAAATAAAAGCAATCCATATGGTTAGGATATCCCTTTCCTGATCTAAATCCTGAAAACTTTTCTACAGTAAAGTATAATAAAATGGTGGCAAACTGTCCCTCCTAAATTGCTCTAACACAAAAATTCAGTTTTTGGAACAGTCACCAACAAAATAAATCCACAATCTTAAAATTACATCTACTATTTCTTTTGTTTTCTTCTATTTGTCTCTTGAAGTTCCCTTTAGTCAATGACATGTAGCTATTAAAAGGACTTCTTCAAAAACAAATAACAAAAAATCCTCTGATATCACCAAAGCAAACATTTTCAGTTAGGAAATAAAACTGACATTGTGAAATTGTAATGGCCAAATTTGGAAAGACCCTCAAATATCCAACAAAAGAAAATGGTTAACTAAACCATGATGCCAATCTATGGTGAAATATTATACATCATTGAAAATGATATTTACAAATACTTCGTTAAATGTAGAAAAATATTCACGATAAAAATGTTAAGTATAAAAGCAACAAAACTGTATGCATTATAATCCTTTCCATGTGAAAATTATGTATGTGCATATATAGTCATAGAAAAAGTTTGGAAATAAATCCACCAAAACATCAACATTGCTTCTGGGATTTGTGATTATGGGTGGTTTTTATTTTTCTATATGCTCATTTTCCAAGTTTTTGACATTGATGAATTATTTATGATGAGAAAAAGAAGCACTAAGAAGAAAAATACCAACTTAGCTACCTCTGGCTTATAAAATTATAGGCAATTTTAATTTTCTTTTAAAAATTTTCTATAATTGACATAAAAAATTCCAGTTAGGGAGGAAGTTACTTATAAAAAAATAAAAGAATAAAAGAATTCAAAAATCTAGTGTTCTCAGTTGTTTGTCAATAAGGTGCAAAATGCTACAAATCTAATGATACCATGGTCATTCAGCACTTCCTAATTTTACTTTTAATAGCCATCTGATACTTAGAATTACATTCAATTATCACAAATATTGTGATATTTGTGCCAGATATTACTATCCTCACTTAACAGGTGATAAAACTGAGAAACCAAGTGACTGGCCCAAAGTCACAATAATCAGTGGCAGAGCTGAACATGAACCCAGGTCTCAAGAACCCAAGTCCAGTGCTCTTTCCATTAGTTCACGACTGACTGTGGTTAACCAGTTTCCAAGAGACAGGAACACAGAAATAGTAACCCCTCCTTCCCCATGAGAGTCAGGTTCCTGAACAACCCCCAAAATAAGAGAATGCAGCTGAGGAGATCATGATATTGGAAGGGGGAAAAATTGGGCAAAAATGAGGTCACAAGTAAACTGTTGAAAACCCTCATGAATTCTTTTATGCAGGTAAACAATAACAACAGTACATTACATAAAAAGAATAATGAGTTTACATAGCTTAAATCAGTAAAAATGATAGGCTTTATACAGTTTCCATTTAGATCCTGAGATGATTTCCAGAGGTGATGAGGATGTATCTAGCACTCATTATGGTAGTGACAAATGGGGGTAACAGAGAAGCAATGAACAAAAGTGGACTGTTAATTTGTTCAAATCACGGATGGCTATACTCTCAGAGTCAGTGCAGTTGAATCCTGAAGTTATAACAACTTGCTTGGGCTTTATCTCTATCAAGCAAGTGAATTTAAGTGGCCCTTCAAAGATGCTTTCATCTTCTCAAGTCCTTTTTGAAGACACCTTAGCACTTCTGTATGGAGTTCAATTTAATCATTCAATCTTTGTCTGAAGGTAGCTTAGTAGCTGTCCACTAAGAGTATTTATATGGTACTACTTGATAATTTAGGCTTTTCTGAGGTTTCTTTCTTCCCAATTTAGTGTTTTAAAAAGACGCTTAGTACTTTTAGAGTCTAATTAAATCAAACTTTGTCTAAAAGCGTTTTATCAGTTGTCCAGCAACAGTGTTAAATGGCACACGATTTAAGTTCTATTGAAGATAGCTCCTGTCCAATATGATTATATTTGAAGGCATCCTAGTGTCTCTTTATAGAATTCTGCTATGTCACTCAAGCTTTGAACAGGTAAGATTTGACACATGTAAAGATGCCAATTTTAATTACCTTCTTAGGGAAGTTTTAATCTTGTCCTAAAAATTTTGCTCCTGTTTCTGATAACTGTGTTTGTTTCCATAGCCTCCTAATTGACTTCATCATCACTTGTCTTAATAACCTCTGGAGTCAAGAAAGCTTCCTGAGGATCATCCTCTAGGAGCATTAACTTGAATCAGTGTCAACAGGTTCAGATTCAACTTGCGCCAATGACTGCTCTTGTGCCAAATGTTCATCATTATCCATAGTTTTTTCTTCTCTTTGGGAAGGATTGAGGAAAGATATTTTCCCTACCTCTATCCAAGTCTTCTCTCAGGTCTCATTAATGACAGGCTCTGTTATGCTATCTAATGCCTCTTTGGGAAGTTATGGCCTGAAAACCCATTAAAAATCAACAGCCAAACCTTCATTAAGGTTTAGTAATGCCATTAGTAATGGAATCTCATGTACTAGGATCTTTAGACAGTGGAAACTTCGTGAGATTTTGAACAAAGTTATATATTACTTTAGAATAAGCCTTCCTGAATGGCCAGATCACATACTGATCAAAAGGCTGAAGAATCTGAGACATGTGGCTAGTTACAAAGATACCCTTACCATTAGGATGCATATTGGCAAATGTACTTGAGCACCAAATAGAGTCAAGCATCAGCAGGACCTTAAATTCAAGCTATTTTTTTTCCTTTTAAGTAGTCTTGAATGTCCACAAGAAAGTACTGTTCAAGCCATCCCTTAAAGAGAGGAGAATTCATCCAGGTTTTTCTGTTTGCTTGCCAGTACACTGAAAACTTGGCTCATTAATTTTCCCTGAGAGAGTTTGGGCACAGTTTTCCACAGAGCAGCAAGTGTTTCACTATGAGGTCACCTGAAGTACTGGCAAAAAAAAAAAAAGGAAACGTCAACCCCTCTGATTTTGCTGACCTCAGCATCAGTGGGCTCTTGCTCTTCAGAAGTATTCAAAAGTTTTGAAAGCTTGACTGACAGTCTCAATAGCACTAAAGATTTCTGCAGGCATGTAATGTCCTTCTTCAACCACTTCCTGAAGTTATGGTTAATATAACATGATAGCTACGGGAACTAGTGGTTTGTTCTTTGACACAACTAAGACCTGGTCTCCACGTTATGTTGTGCATTAAATTCCTCAAACCATCCCTTACCCTCAGCAAATTTTTTTTTTCTGGATTCATTTCAGTGTCTAAAAAACATGTCTTTGAAAACTCCTCTTGCATGGTCACAGATCCCCTGAATGGAATGTGGTTCATTACTCTTTGGTTTATCTTCAATCCAGAGGTTTAACTTCATTTCCATATTTTCCATCCTTGGGTCATGAAGAACAAAGCATCTTTTAAGTTATGTAGGTGTACAAGAGGCAGTACTGGCCATACTAATAGTTTCAGCTTTCTTTATGGTATGAATTGTAGATTGATTAACACTATATAAGTGACCTACAAAGCTATTTATTTTACCAAGAGGAAGTAGATTGAGAATGTCCTGTTTCTCTTCTAAAGACATCACCCTTCTTGCCCTTCTGACAACTTTCTATGGTGTCACTGCCCTTGTACTTGCTTCATATCTGTAGAATCCATGTTTCAGCTTTATGCTAATTAATGCAACCTGGAAGTTACTTACTAGAGATTTCATATCCCTGCATGTCTCAAAGTATTAGCATATGATATTTAAGCACCAAATGGTATGATAAACACCAGAAGGATAATTTATAATATACTGGTATGCTACTTAGTACACATGGGGCTGACTATCTAGGGAACAACAGGTAGAAGAATGAGAATGGAAACTAATGACTCAGAAATGTCTTCCCACCTACGATATAGTCAGAGAGACAATATTGTGGCAACATAGACTGATTCCCATATATTGAATTCAAAACCTTCAGTTACCAAAAAGGTATACAGAAGTAAATCCACCTATACCCAAATTTCCAAAAAGAACAACTTACAGTTAGGGAGGGATTATTGTAAATTCTACTCTATATTATCAGAAAGAAAGTCACTGTTGATATATTCAAGACAGTACCATTGCTATGATTATCCTTGGCTTAACACTATGAATTTAATTTTATGTGAAAGGCAAATATAGTGTAAATATATTATCTGTCAGCCCACAGTAAATCAATCAAACATTATTCTCTGACAAAATGCAACCTCTGAAGATGTAGATGAAAAGGTCAGGCAGGCCCTGAATAGTCAATACTCAAGAAACAACTACTTAAGAAAGAAAGTGAAAATGAAAGAATAAACTAGCCCCTTTTCAATGCCCGGCCACTGATACTTTACTTTTATCCCCTCCTCCTGGGAAGATAGAGCGAAGCCTGGCTTTCTTATTCTTCTCTTCAGGGGCCATGGGAAGTGGTTTGGAGCTGTGGTTTAGTGCGGAAGAATCTCGGTTGTTGCTATTCATCCTCAGTGGGGGAGCTGGGGGTTTCTCTTCATTATCCAGACCGTCAGACATTTTCAGTTACAACCAATTTCACAGCTCCTAAAGAAAAGGAGGGAAAAGACAGTAGTTGAGGGAGAAGAGGTCTAAAACAACCTAGTAAATACGGGGATTCTTTTTATTTTATTTTATTTTATTTTATTTATTTATTTTTTATTGCATTTTAGGTTTTGGGGTACATGTGAAGAACATACAATATTGTTGCATAGGTACACATGTGGCAGTGTAATTTGTTGCCTTCCTCCCCTTCACCTATATCTGGCATTT
>CAUYQU010032731.1:0-39455 GCA_963574635.1 Cheracebus regulus | reverse complement strand
GCGTGGGCGACAGAGTGAGACCCTGACTCAAAAAAAAAAAAAAAAAAAAAAAAAAAAAAAAAAAGGAATGCCTAAGGCTGGGTAGTTTATAAATAAAAGGTTTATTTGGCTCATGGTTCTGCAGGCTGCACAGGAAGCATGGCACCAGCATTTACTCACAGCTGGAGGTGAAGCTGGAAGAGGCATTTCGTATGGTGAGAGAAGAAGCAAGAGAGACGCCAGGCTCTTTTAAACAACCAGCTTTTGAGTGAATGAATTGACGGAGAACTCAGTCATTACCATGGGGAGGGCTGCACACCATCCATTAGGGATCTGCCCCCGTAACCCAGACACCTCTCACCAGGCCCACCTCCATCACTGGGGATCATTTCAACATGAGATTTGGGGGGCGGGGAGGAACATCCAATATATCTCTAATATTTTAGTTAAAAATATTTTTATTAAAAAAGTAGTAAACAAGGTGGGAGCAATGGCTCACGCCTGTAATCCCAGCACTTTGGGAGGCCAAGGCGAGAGGATCACGAGGTCAGGAGTTCAAGACCAGCCTGACCAACATGGTGAAACCCTGTCTCTACTGAAAATACAAAAAAATTAGCCAGGCGTGGTGGCACAAGCCTGTAATCCCAGCTACTCAGGAGGCTGAGACAGGAGAATCACTTGAACCCAGGAGGCGGAGGTTGCACTGAGTTGAGATGGTGCCACTGCACTCCAGCCTGGGTGACAGAGTAAGACTCCATCTCACACACACACAAAAAGTAGTAAAAAAGCATCATGAAAAATGGGGAAAAAAACAAATACCCCTAGTTACACAGATTTAACTCTAATCACAATCAGCAGTTAGTTGCGTATTATTGCAGTATTTTTTTCCTATGTAAGCTTTCAATCCAGCAGTTGAGATCATCTCTTTTTTCTTTACTTTTATGGCATTTTGTTTTGTTTTGTTTTGATGGAGTCTCACTCTGTCACCCAGGCTGGAGTGCAGTGGCGGGATCTTGGCTCACAGCAACCTCCACCCCCACCCCCACCCCGGGTTCAAGTGATTCTCCTGCCTCAGCCTTCCAAGTAGCTGGGATTACAGGCACCTGCCACCACGCCCAGCTAATTTTTGTATTTTTAGTAGAGATGGGGTTTCTCCATCTTGGCCAAGCTGTTCTTGAACTCCTGACCTCGCGATCCAACTGCCTCGACCTCCCAAAGTGCTGAGATTACAGGCGTGAGCCACCATCCCCAGCCTTATCATCATTGTTATTCTAATGGCCGTAGTGTCTTTATAACCAGCAAGATATAATAGCTACCTACAGTAGATTCAATAATGGTCTCCTCTAAAGATGTCTGTGCCCTAATCCTTTGAACCTGTGAATGTTACCTTATGTGGCAAAAGGAGCTTTAGAGGTGTGATTAAAATACAGATCTTGAGATGGGTGGGGGAGAGTCTCCTGGGTTAGCACAGAAGGCCCAGTGGAATCACAGGGGTCCTTATAAAAGGGAAGCAAGAGGGTCAAAGTCAGAGAAGGCCATTTGAGGAAGGAAGCAGGGTCAGAGAGACTGGAAGATGCTATGCCACTGGCTTTAAAGACAAAGGATGGACCAACCATGAGTCAAGGAATGTGAGCAGCCTTTAGAAGGTGGAAATGTAAGGGAAACCAATTCTTTCCCAGAAGGAAGGCAGCTCTGCCAACACCTTGAGTTTAGCTCCACAAGACCCATTTTTGGACTTCTGGCCTCCAGAACTATAGGATAATAAATTTGTATTGCTTTCAGCCACTAAATTTATGGTGATTTCTTACAGCAGCAATAGAAAATTAAGACATCACTGGCAGGGTGTGGTGACTTACGCCTGTAATCCCAGCACTTTGGGAGGCCGAGGCGGGCTGATCACAAGGTCGAGAGATCAAGACCATCCTGGCCAACATGGTGAAAACTTGTCTCTACTTAAAAAAAAAAAATTAGCTGGGCATGGTGACACATGCCTGTAGTCACAGCTACTCGGGAGGCTGAGGCAGGAGAATCACTTGAACCTGGGAGGCAGAGGTTACAGTGAACCAAGTTCATGCCACTGCACTCCAGCCTGGGCGATAGAGACTCTGTCTCAAAAAAAAAAAAAAAAAAAAAAAGAAAGAAAGAAAAGAAAAGAAAACCAAGACATCATCTTATTAAGCATTTTATGCACATCATCTTATTTTATTTTCACAACCGCCCTGAGGGACAGGTCCTATTACCACCTGCATTTCAGAAATGAGAGAGCTGGTACTCAGAGAGATGAAGGGACTTCCTCAGGCCTCACAGCTGCACAGCCAGGGACACATGCTGGCCTTACTATTTATGGCTGTACTTAAATACACCACGAATATAGGATTTATCTGGACTCATGTAAACATACAGACATTGGTCTATGTCTCTGTCATTTGCTATTTTGCTTCATTTTTTTTTTCCCGGTATTAACATTGTGAGTTCTGTGGAAGTCCCCACCAGCCACAAGATGAAAATTGCAGTTTTGAAATTGCAAGGGTCATTGACTCACTAGATTGTCATTTTTTTTTTTTTGAGAGAGAGTCTTGCTGTGCTGTCCAGGCTGGTGTGAAATGGCACAATCTCTGCTCACTGCAACCTCCATCTCCCTGGTTCAAGAGATTCTCATGCCTCAGCCTCCCAAGTAGCTGTGATTACAGGCGCCTGCCACCATGCCCTGATAATTTTTGTGTTTTTAGTAGAGATGGTGTTTCACCATGTTAGCCAGTCTGGGCTCAAACCCCCGATCTCAAGTGATCCACCTGCCTTGGCCTCCCCAAGTGCTAGGATTACAGACATGAGCTACTGTGCTAGGTTTAGATAGACTTTATTGATATTGACACCAAAGGGTTTCATTTAAAAAGATGAAATCCAAGTTTGATCTGGGGTTTCGATGGGCCAGAAGTAATTTTGAAGATCTGCTGAATTTTCAGTTATGTCAACCTCCTGCTTTTGAGATCGAATTTTCATGATACATTTATAGAAAATCTACAGCTTCTGAAATGGAGTCAAAATTAAACACACATCTACTCTGAAGATGGCCAAGAGTCTGAGGATTCTTTTCTGCTCAGTTGAGGTTTCCCTTCCTCCTGCAGGTTGGTCTATCCATGAGCTGACCTCACAAAGGTCAGTATGGAGCCCAGCAGTGTTTCCCCAAAGTGCTTTTGCATTTCGCTGTTTGGAGCAATCTTTTTTGTACGTGCTGGAAACAGTCATTTCCCTCATTCAGCACCAAATGTCTGCATTTCCTCATCTTTCTTTCGTTTGCTTATAGGTAAGTGTACTTCAAACGGTGAGCGTGACCAAGTCCTGGACTTGCAGCTTCCTGTTACCCACGTCCGCCCTGGAGTCAAGATTCACTTCATAGTTCTTACCAAGCTTGGTTTATTTTCTTTTTCTTTCTTTCTTTCTTTTTTTTTTTTGAGATGGAGTCTCACTCTGTCGCCCAGGCTGGGGTGCAGTGGCACGATCTTGGCTCACTGTAACCTCTGCCTCCTGGGTTCAAGTGATTCTCTTGCCTCAGTCTCTGGGTAGTTGTGATTACAAGCGCCCGCCACCACACTCGGCTAATTTTTGTATTTTTAGCAGAGACAGGGTTTCACCATGTTGGCTAGGCTGGTCTCAAACTCCTGACCTCAGGCGATCTGCCCACCTCGGTCTCCCAAACTGCCAGGATTGCAGGTGTGAGCCACTGCACCCAGTCTGTTTTCTTTTTCTTTTTAGATTTTAAAATTTATTTTCTTTTTCTTTTTATCTTTCTTATTTTTTTCCTTGAACCAGAACTCAGTTTGATTTTCCCCAAAGTATGCAATTGATAGACCTACTGTAGAGTCTTCGTAATAACTTTTTTACTTTTTAAAAATGGAGGCATTATTTACCTGCAGTAAAATTTATCCTATTTAGTGTATAGTTCTGTGATTTTTTCTTTTTCTTTTTTTTTTTTTTTGAGACAGGGTCACGCTTTGTTGCCCAGGCTGGAGTGCAGTGGCACAATCAATGGTTCACTGCAGCCTCAACCACCCAGGCTCAAGTGATCCTCCCACCTCAGCCTCTCAGGTAATTGGGACTACATTACAGGCAGGTGCCACCAAGCTCAACTAATTTTTTCTATTTTTTGTAGAGATGGGGGCCTATCTCAGCTCAAGTGATCTGCCCACGTCAGCCTCCCAAAGTGCTGAGATTACAGGTATAAGCCACCCCGCCTGGCCTGGTTCTGTAAGTTTTAACAAAAGCACAGTCATCTAACCACCACCACAGTCTAGCTTTAGAACCACTGTATTACTTGTCTTCCCAATTTCCTGGGGACCCTTTGTAGTCTGTCCTTGTGCCCACCCCCAGCCTTTGGCAACCGCTTAACTGTTTTCTGGTCCTATAGTCTTCCCTTTTCCAAAATACCACATAAATGGAATCATATGACATGTACCTTCTGAGACTGGCTTCTGTAATTCAGCATGATGCTTTTGAGGTTCATTGACATAATTGTGTGTATTAAGAGTTCTCTGTCCGGGCACAGTGACTCACATGTGTAATCCCAGCACTTTGGGAGGCTGAGGCGGGTGGATCACCTGAGGTTAGGAGTTCGAGACCAGCCTGACCAACTCAGAGAAACCCCGTCTCTACTAAAAATACAAAAATTAGCTGGGCATAGTGGTGAATGCCTGTAATCCCAGCTACTCAGGAGGCTGAGGCAGGAGAATTGTTTGAATATGGGAGGCAGAGGTTGCAGTGAGCAGAGATCGCGTCATTGCACTCCAGCCTGGGCAACAAGAGTTAAACTCCATCTCAAAAAAAAAGAAGGGGGGGTGGGGGCCAGGCACGGTGGCTGACACCTGTAATTCCAGCACTTTGGGAGGCTGAGGTGAGTGGTTCACAAGGTCAGGATTTCGAGACCAGCCTGACCAACATGGTGAAACCCTGTCTCTACTAAAAATAGAAAAAATAGCTGGGCATGGTGGTAGACACCTGTAATCCCAGCTAATCGGTAGGCTGAGGCAGGAGAATCACTTGAACTCAGGAGGCAGAGGTTGCAGTGACCCAAGACTGCACCATTGCACTCCAGTCTGGGCGACAGAGCGAGACTCCGTCTCAAAAAAAAAAAAAAAAAAGTAAAAGTGACCATGGATAAAGGTGAAAATTTATAGCTCAGGCTCTAAGGCCCTGTGTGGAGCGAGCCCTGCCCACTTCACCAAGCCACTCTCTGTTCTCCAGTCTCGTTTCAGATCTGGCCACCTGCTCTGTGCATGTGCTGTCTACTCTACTCAGGACGCCATTCCTGCTTTCTGCCTGGCTAATGCTTGTTGTTAGGTGGACGTGGTCCTAAAGGCACTTCCTTGGGGTATGCCTAAGTTCTGTTTCCTTGTAACCTGTTTTCACATCTGCCTTTCGTATTTACCACAGTGGTTCTCAACTGGGAGTGATTTTGCCCACCAGGGGACATTTGACAATGCCTGGAAACATGTTTTGGTTGTCACAACCAGAGTAAGGATGCTACTGGCATCTAGTGGGTAGAGGCCAGGGACGCTGCTTAAATATCCTACAGTTCCCAGAGCAGCCCACAAGAATGAGCCACCCGAAATTTCACTAAGGTAGAGGTTGAGAAACCTGTATCACAACTAATCAAGTCATTTCCTTTTATGGCTGCCTTCCTGTTTGCATTCCCACTCCCTCACTTCCCCAGCTGGGCTTCCCTTGCCCCCTCCCACCATGTGTACTTAGCTGTTTAATGCCTCTTTTTCTCACTAGAGTATAAAGCCTAAGGGGCAAAGACTGTGTCCGTCTTGTCTTCTATGTATGGCATATCATAGGTGCTTAATATATGTGTCAAATGAATAAAAGAGCAAATGAAAACTATTATTCATAGAGGACACGAGAAGCCTTTCCTCTTGACTTCTGTCTTGGTAACTCTAAATATTATTTGGAAAAAAATAAACGAGGGGGAGGAGAGGCGGGAGAGGGAGAGAAAGGAGAGAGGAGGAGGAGAAGAAGAAAAGGAAGAGGGAGCTAGTGAACTGTCTTTGTAGACTCAACCTGAGCTGGAATTCCATCACTTAACTCACATAGCCAAGAGCAAGTCACTTTCCCTCTCTGAGCTCATCTATAGAATCAGAATCATAAAATGAAAGTAAATGTGATAACGGATGGCAAGTACCCTGCACTTTACAAATATTAGTTTCAGCTGGGAGGGGTGGCTCACGCCTGTAATCCCAGTACTCTGGGAGGCCGAGGCGGGTAGATCACCTGAGGCCAGGAGTTCGAGACCAGCCTGACCAACATGAAGAAACCCCGTTTCTACTAAAAACATGAAGTTAGCCAGGATGTGGTGCGTGCCTGTAATCCCAGTTACTGGGGAGCCTGAGGCAGGAGAATCGCTTGAACCTAGGAGGTGGAGGTTGCAGTGAGCCGAGATCATGCCATTGCACTCCAGCCTGGGCAACAAGAACGAAACTCCATCTCAAAAAATAAATAAATGAAAAAAGATAAATGTTAGTTTTGTTCCTTTCTCCCTTTCCCCTCCTCCTCCTAAGTTTCCTGGCCGGCATCAGTGCTCACTCATCCTCCTCAGCCCACTCCAGACAGCTGCCTGAAGCTAGGTGGACGGTGCTATACAGGCCGGTGACGTATAGCCAACCTCCAGCACCCGCATCTCTCTGCCCAGAGCCTGTGTGCTTGGTGTACACATGGCAGGTCACATGTGTGGCAAGGGAAATGTGCTGGAGTTGATGGCCCCAGGCACCACCTTCAACCGCTGAGAGTGGTCACTGTGGATAAATGGCACAGTTTCCCCACCCCTCTGTGAGACAATCCTGAAGTGTATTCCACATCATCCCCCCAGGGCCCCTCTGGGACTGAGCCCCAGTTGCCTAAAAGGGTAACTAGTCTTTTTTGGTTTTTTTTGAGACAGATCTCTCTCTGTCCCCCAGGCTGGAGTGCAGTGGTGTGATCTCGGCTCACTGCAACCTCCGCCTCCTGGGTTCAAGCAATTCTCCTGCCTCAGCCTCCCAAGTAGCTGGTATTACAGGTGTGCACCACCATGCCCAGCTAAGTTTTTTTTGTATTTTTAGTAGAGACAGGGTTTTGCCATGTTGGCCAGGCTGGTCTTAAACTCTTGACCTCAAGTGATCTGCTGCCTCAGCCTCCCAGAGTGCTGGGATTACAGGCGTGAGCCACCGCGCCTGGCCGAGTTTTTTGATATTTTTCTTCTGGTTGTTGGAATCAAGCAGCCTAGAGGAGGTTGGAGAATGAATACTCTTCCTTCCAGCTGCCTTCAACCAAGGAATGGATGGAGGTGGTATATAAATATCCCAGCTTTCTGATTGTTTTGCCATGGGTAGGTCTATGCAGACCTGCCCCAAAGTCCAAGGAAGCTGAGAGGCTGAAGAGATGATACTGGCATGCTCAGTTCCTTAGAAAGAAACATTTAATAGAAACCCACACAGAGATGCCACGTCTGTGTCTCTTGTGATGGGCGGACAAGATGGTGTATCCCCACTCCGTTGTCCTCCAGACCCAGAGCTCTATACCATCGGGGAGGGGTGATTCAGAGGGATATGCAGGACAACTGAAGTAAGATAACATCAAGGTTGTTTGATCTAAGGGCAGGATTTAGGGTCAGGATCTGCCCTTACACAAGGAATAATAGATAAACTAGAAATCTTAGAGGCCTTCTTGGAACAGGGGTTAATCAGAAGCCAGCATGGTGGATTAACTTCCAAGATGAGGTTGCTTTAGCCTCCCCACTGATCCTTCAGGCATGTGTTCTACATAGGTGGAATTAAGCCTCACCTGCCCAGGGGAGTAACTGTGTTGATAACTTGCTTAATATTGGTTGTCCTCCTTTTCCTGGGTTTCTTTTCTTCTCTACTGGTGTTTCCTTTGCTTTCCCAATAAATGATTTGTCCTTGAGCATTTGTCTCAGGGTCTGCATCTGGAGAATCTAAATTAAGATATGAGGTGTGCTAACAGGGGATTCCAAACTAAGACAGTTATCAGTTAGATCCAATTGCAAACAGTCTTGCTTTAACTCTCCCCAAAAGAACAGAATGGCACATGCTGTTCTTCAACTAAACAGCACTCCTGCTTACCATCTGGGGCCAAAGCACATGACTCCTATTCCATGAGTGGAAGAACCTCATCTTCCCATGGCATTCACAAGCCTCACACCCCATCCTTTGGCACATAAATCACTCCCTTTTTTTAACATGAATGTCGTGTTGTATTTTGCAGAAAGTTGCCCTTACTGAAACACAGAGGACGCTCTGTTGGTAGTTTTGGAAATGTCCCTTGGGGCTCTAGCTGGGAGCATCTCTTGTTCCTATGCAGTTGCTTTCTGGGGATAGTCAAACATGTTGAATGTTGGCAGGGAAGAGTCACCCTAGTCCAACACTTTCATTTGCCAAAAATAAGTTTTGCAGATGGCTGATGTGAAGTCCCACAGTGCCTACCAATGGTATCTTGCTACTTTATGCTGTTTTCTAAATGTTCTTTCATTTTATGACATGAATATAATGGATGTTTGCTGATTTGGGACCACCCTGCATCTACGACACTCTCTTTCATGCCAAGTAACCTGAGTTTACATTTGGAAACCACCCCTTCTGGAAGTTCTCTCCATCAGGAAGTTCCCTTGAGCCTGTAACCCAACAAGGAGCATGTGACTTAGCCCAGCCAACCAGAGCAGTGGAGATACAATAACTATCATGATTGGATGGGCGCTGACTCACGCCTGTAATCCCAGCACTTTGGGAGGCCGAGGCAGGTGAATCACCTGAGGTCAGGTGACTCAAGACCAGCCTGGCCAACATGGTGAAACTCCATCTCTACTAAAAATACAAAACTCAGCTGGGCATGGCGGTGGGAGCCTATAATCCCAGCTACCTGGGAGGCTTTCCTTGAACCTGGGAGGTGGAGGTTGCCTGGGTGACAGAGCGAGACTCCGGCTCAAACAAACAAAAAAACTACGATGACTGGCTCAGAGATGGGCATGTGGTACAAATTGGTCCAATCAGAGTTCATCTAGGGATTTGTTTGGTAGCTACTAAGAAAGCTGCTTTCTCTTGCTCCCTCGTGAGCTTGGAGTGGTTGTGGAGCTAACAGATGAACTTGGCTCACTGGACATCTCACTTCCAGAGGAGTTGTTTATTGCCCCATCTCTCCTGTTGGGTCATCATGGTCTACTGTGTCCCTTGACTGAAGGAAGTCACAACTTCTGTCTGTAGAGCTCTCTCTCTCTCAAGCTGGAAACGATTTCTTCCTTTGCTCCTCTGGGCCACTGTTACTATGTAGGGGTGCTGAGGGCCTCTCTGTCACTATCTAGCTGTGACAAACGCCTTTGTTACTAACCTGGGAGGGTTGCAGCATCCCCGGGCTCCCTAAACCCCACCTATATGTTCGTTGTCAAGAGAAGCTCTTTCCTTCCCTCCCTCCCTCCCTCCATCTGTCGCTCCCTTCCTTCCTTCCTCCCTTTCTCTCTCTTTCTTTCTTTCTTTTTTTTTCTTGTCTTGCTCTGTTCTTGGCTGACAGCAAACTCCACCTCCCAGATTCAAGCAATTCTCCTGCCTCAGCCTCCCAAGAAGCTGGGATTACAGACATGTTGACCGTGCTCAGCTAATTTTTGTATATTAGTAGGGATGGGGTTTCGCCACCTTGGCCAGGCTGGTCTGGAACTCCTGACCTCAAATGATCTGCCCGCCTCAGTTTCCCAAGTGCTGGGATTACAGGTGTGAGCCACCATGCCTCACCAAGAGAAACTATTTCTTAGCTCACATATTCATGTTTCATAGTTCAGGAACACAAGTCAGTGACAAACTTCTAGATATTTCAACTCAAAGAAATTCTTCCTATTCCAAGATCACTTTGCATTCTGAAAGATAACAACTTTCCTCACCTCAAAATCTTTTATGGAATCATAATTTCTGTAGAAATCTGCATATGTCTTCTTTCTTGGTTCAGCCACAGCAATCTTATAGAAAACTGCAACCCCTGGGGATACCATGAATGCTCCATCAATATGAAATTGCAGACGCTTGACCCAAGGGCCAGGCATCTGAGGTTTTGTCAAAGCACTGGAAGTCATGGTAGTTACTGTCCTTGATAGGTATGCAAACCTCAATACCATGGAAAAAAGGATGGTCCCCACCTACATTTTATAGACAGTCCATTCATAAAACTCTCCTCCTGCCAGGGTGCAGACTGACGTGAATCCGCCTAATGGCCCTGGGAAATAGGTGCCTTTATCGTCATCTTTGTTTTACAGATCGGAAACGGAGAGACAGAGAAGCGAAGTGAGCTGTGCAAAGTCACCGAGCTAGTAATTGGTGGTACTGATACAGGAGTGGGGGCAGGAAAGTGCTGGGAAGGGGAGGGCGTGGTCCCTGGCTAGGGCTTCACCCCTGGGCCTGTGCCCACAGACCTAGGTGAGGACAAGCATTTCTGTTTTCCTGCTGGAGTATATTAAAGCAAACTGTAGGCCGGGCACAGTGGCTCACGCCTGTATTCCCAGCGCTTTGGGAGGCCAAGGCCGGCAGACCACCTGAAGTCAGGAGTTTGAAATCAGGCTGGCCAACATGGAGAAACTCTGTCTCTACTAAAAATACAAAAAATTAGCCAGGCGTGGTGGTGCACGCCTGTAATCCTAGCTACTTGAGAGGCTGAGGCAGGAGAATTGCTTGAACCCTGTTGGCAGAGGTTGCAGTGAGCCAAGATCATGCCACTGCATTCCAGCTTGGGCAGCAGAGCATGACTCTGTCTCAAAAATAAATAAATAAAGAAAATTGTAGCTTTTTGTCATTTCACCAGTAGTTGATACTAAGTGTTCTTCCTTTTTTTTTTTTTTTTTAATGAAACCATCATGCTATTAGCACACCTTCCAGAATTAGCAATGACATCTTAATATGAGCCAGATGATTTCTAAGAGGGGTCCAGCTTTGCCATTCTAAGGCCTACGAGAAGGATCTTCTCCTTGATTCCTCATCACTCTCCCGCTCCCATCTCTGTCCCTCCTTCTGTATACATAGACACACACAGAGAAGCACACAGGCAAACGTGCAAACACAGAAATACACAGAAACACACGCAAACACACATAGACCGATTCATGAAACCCCACACAGAGAGTCTAGCACACAGACACAGACACACGTGTGGGCGCACATGCACACACTCCTCAATCATTTCTTTTTTTTTTTTTTTTGTTTTGAGACAGAGTCTTGCTCTGTTGCCCAGGCTGGGGTGCAATGGTGCAGTTTCCACTCACTGCAACCTCCGCCTCTTGGGTTCAAGTGAGTCTTCTGCTTTAGCCTCCCAAATAGCTGGGATTACAGACTCCCGCCATCATGCCCAGCTAATTTTTGTATTTTTAGTAGAGACGAGATTTTTCCATGTTGACCAGGCTGGTCTTGAACTCCTGACCTCAAGAGATCTGCCCACCTTGGCCTCCCAAAGTGCTGGGATTATAGGCATGAACCATGGTGCCCAACCTATTATTATTTTTTTTAGAAAGGGTCTCACTATGTTGCCCAGGCTAATTTCGAACTCCTGGGCTCAAGCAATCCTTCTGTCTTGGCCTCCCAAAGTGCTGGGATTACAGGCATGAGCCACCGTGCCCGACCCCCAACCACTTCTCCAAGAATAAAGCACACAACTTGAATTTAGACTGGAAAGCACTTCAAGCTGGGCGGGAATCAGTATCTGCTGGGTTCCCACATACCTTCTGCCAAGTCCCTGGTGCTGACTTACTTTTGACCCTGATCTTGTTCATTCACCCAAGCCTTTGCTTTCTTTTGTGCAAAACAAGGAGAACAATTCCAACTCGCCTCCTGACAATGAGGCAGGAGCAGTGTAATTGAAGGGCTGCACATGCCTTGTGCACATATTAAAGTGCTTAATAATTACCGCAAAAATAGCAGCAGTGACGAGGTGATTATAAGCCCCAGCAGAAGCCCTGCATAAACAAAGAGTCCTAGAAAGAGCTCTGATGGTCAATGTTCTGATTCTAGACAATCTCAGACCCACAGCCCTCCTGGCCCTGAATCCTGACATTCGCCTTCTATTAATACCTGAAGATGTTTTTGGTGGCCTGACAAAGAAAAGGTTCAAAGTCCAAATTCCCCATTCATGCTATTAAGGGAGAAAGATATTTTGCAGCTTGGTTCCTAAATTAGACAATGATTTCTAAATCATCTTCTAATTAAATGTCTCCCTTTATCTCTGCACCACTTATACTGCTGCTGACACAGCTTTGGAGCCAGACGGTGCTCAGGGTCAAAGGGAGATGGGGTGATATATTCTTTTTTTTTTTTCTTTTTGAGACAGTCTCCATCTCTCTCACCCAGGCAGGCGAAATCTCAGCTCACTGCAAACTTCACCTCTCTGGTTCAAGCGATTCTCCTGTCTCAGCCTCCCCAGTAGCTGGGATTACAGGTATGCACCACCTTGCCTGGCTAATTTTTGTATTTTTAGTAGAGATGGGGTTTCACCATGTTGGTCAGGCTGGTCTCGAACTCCTGACCTCAGGTGATCCACCCACCTTGGCCTGGAAAACTGCTAGGATTACAGGCATGAGCCACCATGCCCAGCTGGGTGATACATTCCTTAGGTGCACCCTTGGATATGCCAAAACAGGCCCCTGGCTCCTGCCATGCCCTGCAGAGGACACTCTTAAAATATCCAGGGGACAAATGCTATTTTTGAGATGCAGCTTAAAGGCTGCCTTGTGGTCCCTACATAATCCGGCGTCACTCTGAGCTTGCTTCAAAATAGATCTTGCCTTGCCTTTTGTGCTTCCAGGAAACTTGGTTTCTCAGTTTCGACTTTCTTCATGAGTTAGATTTGCTGATTCTACAAGTCCATATAAATGGGCATTAGACAGCTGGGCACGGTGGCTCACACCTGTAATCCTAGCACTTTGAGAGGCCAAGGAGGGCAGATCACGAGGTCAGGAGATCGAGACCATCCTGGCCAGCATGGTGAAACCCTTACTGTATTTTTAGTCTCTACTAAAAATAAAAGTTAGCTGGGCGTGGTGCCACGTGCCTGTAGTACCAGCTACCCGGGAGGCTGAGGCAGAATTGTTTGAACCTGGGAGGCAGAGGTTGCAGTGAGCCGAGATGGCGCCACTGCTCTCCAGCCTGAGGAACAGAGACTTCGTATCAAATAAATAAATAAACAAACAAATAAACAAATACATAAATGACATTAGACAGTATGTACTCCTTGTTGTCTGGCTTCTGTTTCTCAACAGAATATCTGTGAGATTCATTTGTGTGGGCTGTATCTGTAGTGTGTTCATTTTCATTCTTTTAATATATGTGTGTATATATACACACTGAAATAATGTATACTAATAACATATTTAGACTATTTTAGCAACCTTACCAGATTATATATTAAATAATATATTAGTATGTGTGTATATATACATACATACATATATAGAAACATACATACATGTATGTAGTAAACATTTATCCATTCTGCTGTTGACCATGTGGGCCATTTCCAGTTTTGGGTTATTATGAATAAAGCTGCTATGAACATTACTTTATTTTATTTCATTTTATTTTTGAGACAGAGTCTCACTCTGTTGCCCAGGCTGGAGTGCAGTGGCGCGATCTCGGCTCACTACAGCCTCTGCCTCCCGGGTTCAAGCAATTTTCTGCCTCAGCTTCCTGAGTAGCTGGGATTATAGGTGCCCACCACCATGCCTGGATAATTTTTGTATTTTTAGTACAGATGGGGTTTCACCATGTTGGCCAGGCTGGTCTGAAACTCCTGGTCTCAAGTGATCTGCCCACCTCAGCCAAAGTGCTGGGATTACAGGTGTGAGCCACCTCGCCCGACCTGCTAGAACATTCTTGAACATCACTTTGGCGGACATATGTTTGCATTTCTTTAGGGTAGGCATGGGGCCCTAACTTGGGTCCACACGGGATCTGCCCTTGTTGTTCTGTACATGGCCGCAGTCTTACTGGCTTCTCTCATTGCAGGTGCAAGCACCCAACTGCCTACGTGCTGTGGCCACTGTTTTTTTAAAGTTATTTTTATTTGTGAGACTGAGTCTCGCTCTGTCACCCAGGCTGGAGCACAGTGGTGCGGTCTCAGCTGGCTTTAACCTCTGCCTCCCGGGTTCAAGTGATTCTCCTGCCTCAACCTCCCAAGTAGCTGGGACTACAGGTGCCCGCCACCATGCCCAACTAATTTTTGTATTTTTAGTAGAGACAGGATTTCACTGTGTTGGCCAGGCTGTTCTCAAACTCCTGAATTTGTGATAAGCCCACCTCAGCCTCTCAGAGTGCTGGGGTTATAGGCATGTGCCACTGCACTTGGCCTCTTATTATTTTTATGCCCTGCCCTCTTCCCACTCCTACCCTCACCATGACCTTAGGAGGGGTTGGCGAAGTGGAGAGAGAGGGGAAATTGCCACTCAGATGTTTACTGACGTCTCAAACTTAACACACCATGCCCTGGGGTACCCGAGTGAAATCTGGGCCCCTTTCTCTAGCTCTCCCAGCTCAATAGACACCATCACCACCCATGTGGCCACAGAAGCCAGAAGTCAGCCTTGAGTCTTCTGCAGTCTGCTCTGTTGCCCGTCCTGGGCCACGTCCAACTCATTCATTGCAATTTCAGACTGTCTTTTCAATCTGCCTACTCGTCATCACCACTGCCACCTCTCAGGTACAGCCCCTGCTCCCTGCCCCTCCCCCAGCAAACTGTCCAGCCTCCCAATCAGTTTCCCGACTTGTATCTTGCCTTCCTCCAGTAGTTTCTCCAAATGGCAGCAAGATGCTCTTAAAATGGAAATCAGATCATCTTCTTTTAAATATCTTCCCACTGCACTTGGACTCAAGACCAGACTCCTGAGTGGTGATCTACAAGGCTCAGCAGCCTCAGGCCACCATTTGTCACATGTCATCCTTCCCAGGCACACTCTTAGTTCCTGAAATACACCACCCTCTTTTTCAGCTTGGGGTCTTTTGCATATGCTGTTCCTTCCCACAATCAGCTGTTGGTCCATTGCATATCTTTCTAAGATGTTTTATGCATGTGCAAGCAAATGTGAATATATATTCTGTTCCTCCCCACCCCCTTAAAATGTTATGAGTCCATGCTGGGTGTGAATAAATCTGTAGGATGAACTCCTAAAGGCAGAATTGCTGTGGTAACAGCTATCATCATTTTAAACTTAATGAATAATGCCAAAGTCCTCTTTGTGTGAAATCAGATCAGTTTCTACTCCACTGGCAAGGTATGAGAGTGCCCATTTTCTGATACCTTTACCAACACAGCAGCCTGTCAATTTGGATTTTGGTTAAACCAATGCAATGGGGGGGAAATGGTATCTCATTTCTCTTTTTATACATGAAATTGAGCATCTTTTTATATGCCTAAGAGACATTTGCTTTTCCCTCTTTTTGACCTTTTTTTTTTTTTTTAACCATTTTCCCACTGAGTCGTTGGTTCTTTTCTTTCTTTTCTTTTGAGACAGGGTCTCACTCTGATGCCCAGGCTGGAGTACAGTGGCATGATCACTGTTCACTGAAGCCTCAACCTCTTGGGTTCAAGTGATCCTTCCACCTCAGCCTCCCCAGTAGCTGAGAGTAGCTGGGACCATCAGCTGAAACCAGCAGATGGTGACAAAGGCGATCTCTAGTTGCCCTCACCACCACACCCAGTCAATTTTTGTATTTTTTTTGTAGAGGTGGGGTTTTGCCATTTTGCCCAGGCTGTTCTCGAACTCCTGGGCTCAAGCAATCCACCCACCTTGGCCTCCCAAAGTGATTGGATTATAGGTGTGAGCCACGGTGCTGGGCCTAAAACATTTGTTAATTTGCCCATCCTCTCTCAACTGCTAAGATGTCAGCTCCTTGAGGGCAGGGACCATGCACGTCTTGTTCACCATTGTATCCCCAGCAACTTCCACAGTGACGTGCACACAGGAGGTGTTCGTGGTGGACAACTGTGGTTGTTTTCACTTTTTTTTTTTTTTTTGAGATGGAGTTTCACTCTTGTTGCCCAGGCTGGAGTGCAATGGTGCTATCTTGGCTCACTGCAGCTTCTGCCTCCTGGGCTCAAGTGATTCTCCTGCCTCAGCCTCCCGAATAGCTGGGATTACAGGTGCGTGCCACTGTACTGGGCTAATTTTTGTGTTTTTAGTAGAGACAGGGTTTCACCATGTTGGAAGGGGCTGGTCTCGAACTCCTGACCTCAGATAATCTACCCACCTTGGCCTCCCAAAGTGATGGGATTACAGGTGTGAGCCACCATGCCCCACTGCTCCTAGAAAAGTTTTATGCCTCTGTGAGTGTATTTATATGTACATGCCAACATATTGTTTCACTTTTCATTTACAAAAATGATTCTACTATGCATTGTGTTCTGTTCCTTCACTTTTTCGCTTAGTAATATCCTCAAACAATGACTCAGTAGGAAAATGGACAAGACATATGAACACACAGGGCACAGGAAAGGAAATCCAAATAGCTCATAAACATAAGAAAGGACGTTCAACTTGCTTTCTAATAAGAAAAATGCAAATTAAAGGTACACAGAGATCATTTCTCGCCTATCAGATTGGCAAAAACCCAAAAGCCTGATAACACACTGTGCTGGCAAGGCTGCAGGCAAAAAAAGCACTTCTGTACCTTGTTGGTGGAGGTGGAAATTGGCACAGTCCTATGGAGGACAGTTTGACCATATCTGTCAAATAACAACTGTACATACCCTTTGATGCAACAGCCACAACTTCTGGGAATGTATCTGTCAGCTCGTCTTGCTCAAGTGGGAAATGGCACATGCCTGGGGTCATGTTTAGAGCCAAGGTTTATTGTCTGTCTCCCTCATTAGAAGGGAGGCCCTATGAAGGCAGGAATCTTATTGATCTTGCTCCCTGATGACTATCCTTTGAACATAATAGATGTCACAAAGAAAATGCTCACTCAACATCTACATGCTCTTCTCCTTTTCCCAGCCTTCCTTGCAGTCAGGTTGGAAGTACATGGCTCATTTATGCCCAGTGGGATATGCAAAAGTGATGGAAGCTATTTCCAGGTCTGGCCGTTAAAAAATTCCACGTTACCTTCTAGCTCTCTCTTTGCCTACTGTGTTCATCCCTAAGACTTCCTGTTTCAGATAAAGAAGGTGAGGTAGGAGATCAGCAGGGCTTATTTTCCAAGCACAAATCACAACCCTGCTGATCAAAACAGGATGCAGTAAAGAAACCGGCTGAAACCAGCAGATGGTGACAAAAACGACCTCTAGTTGCCCTCACTGCTCATTAGCATAAAGACACTTCCACCAGCACCAGGACAGTTTACAAATGCCATAGCAATGATGTGGATGTTACCTTATATGGTTCTGGGGACCCTCTGCCTCTTTCTAGAGAATTCTGAATAACCCACCCCTTAATTAGCATATAATTAAGAGTGGATATAAATCTAGGCAGCCCTGGTCTGCAGGAACTGCTGTTCTGGGCTGCTCTGTCTGTGGAGTAGCCCTGGTGTATCTACAGAGCTCCTGTGCTGCACGCTGCTGCTCTGATAAACTTGCTTTCTTTCACTGTCGGCTTGCTCTTGAATTCTTTCCTGAGTGAAGCCAAGGACCCTCCCAGGCTGAGCCCATATTTTGGGATTCACCTGCATCAGCCTGTTGTAGATGGAGAAAAGTACTTAATTTGTATCATAATGCAAAAGCAAGAAATAAGCCTTTGCTGTATTACGTCGCTGCAATGCTGGGGTTTGTTGCTGCAGCATAGCCTATTTTACCCTGACTAAAGTACTGTAGTAGGTACTCAATAAATACCTGTTGAATAAATGTAAGCTGTGATGAGCATTCTTGTGCCTTGGATGAACTACCATGTTGCTGGGTCAAAGAGTACATATTTAATACTTTGGTAGATAGCACAAATTGTCCTCTAGAAAGTTTGCATCAATTTTTTTTGGTTTTATTTTGTTTGAGATAGGGTGTCACTCTGTCACCCAGGCTGGAGTGCACTGGCACAGCTTACTTCAGCCTTGACCTCCTGGACTCAAGTGATCCTCCCACTTCAGGCTCCCAAGTAACTGGGAACACACGCATGCACCACCACATCTGGCTAATATTTTATTTTATTTTATTTTTTGTAGAGACGAGGTCTTGCTGTGTTGCCCAGGCTGGCTCAAACTCCTGGGCTGAAGTGATCCTCCCACCTCGGCCTCCTAAAGTGCTGGGATTACAGGTGTGAGCCATTGTACCCAGCCAGTTTGCATCAATCTATACTCCCACCAACAGACATAATGATAACTAACACATGCAGATCTTGCTCTGTTTCAGGCACTATGCTCAGTGCTTTGTACATATGAAATAAACACATGCCCACAACAGACCTATGTGGTAGGTACAATTATTGTCCCCATTTCACTAATGAGGAAATGGCAGCACTAGGAAGTTAAATAACTTGCCTAAAGTCACACAGCTGGTAAGAAGGGGAGTGTTTTTAAAATTACAAATTTTCAATATCCTACGTCTTCAAATGAACTGGCCAAGGTCCAGGAATCTATTTTAAAAAGCCTCCCCATATGCTGCTGAGAGTCAGCCAGCTTTGCAAACCAGGGTCTGGAGGACTTAAAGCGCCAGAGTAGGTTTTAATTTTTTTTTTTTTAATAGAGGAGATGAGGTCTTGCTATATTGTCCAGACTCATCTTGAACTCCTGGGCTCAAGCAATTCTCCCACCTTGGACTCCCAAAGTTCTGAGATTATAGGCATGAGCCACCACACCTGGCCAAGTTTTTTTTTTTTTTTTTTTAATGCCGCTATAATATAGGGGCCCCCTTGGCAGGCATCTTCCTTTAGATGGTCTTAAGTATTCATTGAACAGAAATAAACTGATATAAGTGAATCAAATTTGTATACTTCCTTCTGTTTAAAAAAAAAAAAAAAGAAGGCCAAGCATGGTGGATCGCATCTGTAATCCCAGGTACTTTGGGAGGCCAAGGAGGGAGGATCACTTGAGTCCAGGAGTTTGAGACCAGCCTGGGAAACACAGTGAGACCACATCTCTAAAAAAATTTTTTTACAAAGAAAATTAGCCAGGCATGGTGGTGCACACCTATAGTCTCAGCTACTCAAGAGGCCAAGACAGTAGGATCACTTAAGCCCAGGAGTTAAAGCTGCAGTGAATTACGATCACACCACTGTACTCAAGCCTGGGTATCAGGCAAGACTCTGTTTCAAAAAAACACCAACAAACCAAAAGAAGAAGAATCAAGAAGAGAAGGAGGAGAAAAAGGAGGAGGAGAAGAAGGAGGAGAAGGAGGAGAGAAGACAGAAGAGGAAGAGAAAGGAGAAGAAGGACAAGAAGAAGGGAAAGAAGGACAAGAAGAAAAAGGAGAAAGAAGAAGAACAAGAAGAAGAAGAATAAGAAGAAGGAAGAAGAGGAGCAGGAAGGAAAAGAAGGAAGAGTAGCTTTATTCATGTATGCCAGGCCAATTTCTTTAGAAGTGTATTATTAGAATATAATTTCAACTGTGAGGCCCAGAGACATAAAATAAGAGACTGAAATATGATAAGCATTTATTTGTTTTTCACAGGGATGCCTGAGCTGGATGGGGGCTCTGTACCAGAAAGTTGTCAGAGTCTTGGGCCCCTAACTTGTTGTCCCATCCTCACCAGCATGTTGACCCCAGCTTGAGGTCCAAATGGCTGACCACCATGTTCACCGTCCCATGTTCTGCTCACATCTCATTGGCCATACCTCAGTCACATGACCACTGCTTGCTGCAAGGGAGGCTGGGAAATGTAGTCTTTATTGCGGCAGCCATGTGTTTCTATGGAACACTTACCGCTACAGAAGGGAAAACCAGATATGGGGACAACTCTCAGACTCTACAACTGGAGGCATTATTAAAGAGCTTAGAATTTAGATTCTGGAGCAAAATAGATTACACATTCCCAATAACAGCACTATGCCGTATGGTTTCAGAATTTGAGCTGACCATGACTGCCAATTTCAGGAGGCCCACTTGGCTTGTCTTGGGGTTTGGGTTATGCCTTACAGTTGTATAATGCAATAAGCACATGTGGGATCTCAAACTAATCAACGGCAATAGATTCGAGCCAACAATGTTTCTTTTTAAATTTCTTCTCAAGGGAATCTTCATCAGCGTCAGAAGGGAGGTTAATTAATATTTTGCTGATTATGTAAGAAGTTGCATGTAGAAAAACGAAGAAATCTTGGTTTCTAGACATCTTTGGCTCTAGACAGCTACTTTTTTTTTCAGCAGTATTTTAATTCCATAGATATACTGATGTCCAGGGAGGGCCTGAATAGCCTGCCCCTTATTCTAGTTCTATCTTTGGCATTAACAGACCACTCCTGCCCACCCCCACCCGACCACCTGAACACAACTCAGCTTGATTCCAAATAAGGATAGAAGGAAAGTGAACACAACTTATTCATGGACCCATGCTAAGTGCTAGGCACTTAGTTGGGTGACTAAGTCTCCTTCTTGTGGTGGGCGACTGTTGTTTTTGCCTATCTAGCATCCTTCTCCTCTGTCTTTGTAACAGCATCACTGCTTTTGTAGAGAACACTCCTGGCTCACTGTCAGTTCATTTGGCTTAGAGGGGGCTAAGCCTACTTCTGGATTTAAATATAGGCATCTGACCCAGACCTGGACAATCAGTGTACTCCATTCCAAGGATTCAACTCTGTACTTTTTTGAAAACACTGGGAAAGAGAAGTTTTTTTGTTTTGTTTTGTTTTTGAGGCGGAATCTTGCTCTGTCGCCTAGGCTGGAGTGCAGTGGTGCGATCTCGGCTCACTATAACCTCTGCCTTCCGGGCGCAAGTGATTTGTGCCTCAGCCTCCCACGTAATTGGGATTACAGGCGCCCACCACCATGCCTGGCTAATTTTTTTGTATTTTTATTAGAGACAGGGTTTCACTATGATGGCCAGGCTGGTTTCAAACTCCTGACCTCAAGTGATCTGCCTACTTTGGCCTTCTAAAGTACCGGGATTATAGACATGAGACACTGCTCCTGGCTGAAAGAGAAGTTTTTTCAGCTGGACTTGAAGCTAGCGCAGCTTGAGCCTGGAGCTGCTGTCATCTACCTTTGCCTTCATCTGTGCATTCCTTCATTCAGCAAATCTTACTGAGCACCTACTATGTGCCAGACAGTGTTCTAGGTACTGGGCTGCAAACAAAACAAAACAAAAAAACCCCACAAAATCCCTGCCTTGAAGGAGGAAGTTGACATTCCGATGATGACAGGGATACGGAAAATAAACACATAAATATGAAATACGGTCAGAGAATGATAGGTGATATGGAGCAGAAAACAAAACAAAACAGTAGCAAAGGCCGGGAATGATGGCTCACATCTGTAATCCTAGCACTTTGGGAGGCAGAGGCAGGTGGATCACTTGAGGTCAGGAGTTCGAGACCAGCCTGACTAACATGGTAAAATCCCATCTCTACTGAAAATACAAAAAAATTAGCTGGGGATGGTGGCAGGCGCCTGTAATCCCAGCTACTCAAAGAGATTAGAGCAAGGGGAGAAGCATGATCAGACCTGTACTTTAGAAAACACATTCTGGCCCTGGAGCAGTGGCTCACACCTGTAATCCCAGCACTTTGGGAGGCTGAGGCGGGTGGATCACCTGAGATTGGGAGTTTGAGACCAGACTGGCCAACATGGTGAAACCCCGTCTCTACTAAAAATAAAAAAGTTAGCCTGGGTGGTGGTGCACCTGTAATCCCAGCTACTCAGGAGGCTGAGGCAGGAGAATCACTTGAACCTGGGAGGCAGAGGTTGCAGTGAGCTGAGATTGTGCTACTGCACTCCAGCCTGGTGACAGAGAGAGACTCCATCTCAAAGAAAAACAAAAAAAAAAAAAAAAAAAAGAAAAGAAAAAGAAAACACATCTGGCTACATGGTGAGAAGCGGACTGGAGAGTTTGAAATGTGGTTTGAGTGGTGTTGCAGCGTCCCTGAGATGAAGCATGTCCAATCCGCAGTGACAATTTTCACATTTAAAACTCTTGACCAGGTTTCCCAAACTTCAGTCATCCAACTGCTACCATCACTGTGTATACGCCCTATTTCTTGCACCATTATCGACTTAGTATTTTTCTTTAAAGACATTTATTTTACTTACGTATATTTATTTTAATTTTTATTTTATTTCATTTTTGAGTTGGGGTCTCACTCTGTGACCAGGTTGGAGTGCAATGGTGCTACCTCGGTTCACTGCAACCTCTGCCTCCTGGGGTCAAGCGATCCTCCCACCTCAGCCTCCTGAGTTGCTTGAGACTACAGGCATGTGCCACTGTGCCCAGTTAATATTTTTTAAACTTTCTTGTAGAGGCAAAGTCTCATTCTATTCCCAGGCTGGTCTCAAACTCCTGGACTCAAGTGATCCACCTACCTCGGCCTCCCAAAGTGCTGGAATTACAGATGTGAGCCACTGTGCCTGGCTAAGTGCATATATATATATATATATATATGGTCTTGCTTTGTCACCCAGGCTGGAGTGCAGTGGCATGATCTTGGCTCACTGCAACCTCCGCCTCCTGGGTTCAACTTATGCTCTCGCCTCAGCCGCCTTAGTAGTTGGGACTATAGGCACCAGCCACAACGCGTGGCTATTTTCTTCTTCTTTTTTTTTTTTTGGTATTTTAAGTAGAGACAGGGTTTCACCATGTTGCCCAGGCTGGTCTCCAACTCCCGACCTCAGGCGATCTGCCTGCCTTGGCCTCCCAAAGTGCTAGGATTACAGGTGTGAGACACTGTACCAGGACAGTATATTCATTTTTAAAGGAAACTTGATATCTCTACTGCAACAGTCAGCTCAAACTATGTTTTACTGCAATAACAAACAGTCCCAGAATCTCAGGAGCTTGTTAATGACAAAAGTCAGTTTCTTGTTCATATCGAGACTATGAATCCTCAGTTACTTTCTCATTCCTTATTGGTTGTGGGTTGCTGCAACTCTGGGCCGTGTGTCATCTTTACTCCAATCCAAGTTAAAGGTGCAGCCCACTCCTGGAGCAGGCCATTTTCACAGCAGAGAGAAACCACATGACAAAGCTGCTTCTTGGAAGCTTAGCTCACACTCTGTTGCCCAGAGGAAGTCACATAGCCAAGCCTGACTTCAGTCAGGAGGGTCATGGTAAAATCCCATCTCTTTTACCAATAGGGAATTGCCAGTAGGATAACTGCTTTGACAATAATACAATCTGCCACATCTACTGTAAATGGAAAACCAGCACCACTTGCTCTCAATGGCAGGTGACACAAAAAGTAAATATGAAAACATGTAACTTTATTAGATTCTAGCCAAATAATTTTGCCTTCTGAAGGCACTAAGTGTGAGGCCCACCCTCAAATGTAAAGTTTGGAAGGGAGACAGGTAAGTGTTAGAAAGGCATTAACGTCACATTCCTACCAGACTGAGATTGTTGCCTAGATGCGATCAGAATGCTTGACAGAGAATGAAATGTTATTTGATGCCAGGGTGCTGTGCCCACCAAGATCTCCCCAGGAATCCTCACTAGTACTTGGTCTATACTTTGGGAGACCCAGCTTCAGATTTGCTCTAGGGGAGTACAGAAGGGAACTTAGTGTTTGAGGGAGCCACCTGTTAGAGGTGCCTATGTTGCATAATTTCATGAATGGAGCCCCTGAAGTTGTGCAACATGGCGGTCCTGGAGAGAATCTCTGCGGATTACCTCATTAATTCCAACCTCTGCTCTGCCAGGTAGGCAGCATTACCTCCATTTCATAGCTGAAAAAAACTGAGATTCAGGGAGGTTCAGTGCCCTGCTCAGGACCGCAGCTGGAGGTGACAGAGAAGAGACTAATCCTCTGGCCTGAAGGTGTAGTTTCAGGCTTGGCCACTTGGTGTCACTCTCTCCAAACTGTAGGAAGAACGCCGGCTGAGCTGGCTGGTTTGTTGGGGACTCAGCCTCCAGCTAGTTGTACACTGATCCCCAGTCCGGCAAAGGGTCCCCTCCTATCCTCCCTCTGCCCTGTCACCCTTGGGGTGTGTGCAGAATTTCTGCCTGTTCCCTGTTTTAACTGGGTCTTTGAGTACGCCTGAGCCAAGTGCTTCACAGGCATGATCTCACTTGAGCTGCCAGCAGCAATGTGGTCTCAGACTACAGATGAGGAAACTAAGGCCAATGGGGTAGGAGCAACTTGCCCAGCTAGCAAATGGAAGTCAGAATTTGAACTCAGATCTGAGTTAGAAGCTTGGCATTTCTATGTCCAGCAAGTTCATGATGGGGCAGCTGTATTAATTCTCGATTTTTCATGGAGTATATTTCCAACCACCTGACCTCAGTCTCTGTAATGTTCTTGGCAATGAAAATAATCTGCCTGTTTAGAGAAGTGTGTGTGCACTCTAGCCTAGGTGACAGAGTGAGATCCTGTCTCTGCATTTTTAAAAAAGAACAGATTGGCCACAGGGGCTCATACCTATAATCCCAGCACTTTGGGAAGCGGAGACAGGAGGATCGTTTGAGCCCAGGAGTTCAAGACCAGCCAGGGCAACTTAGTGAGACCTCGTCTTTACAAAAAATATTAAAAATAAAAAATTAGCTGGGCATGGTGGCACATGCCTGTAGTCCCAGCTACTCAGGAGGCTGAGGTGGGAGGATCACTTAAGCCCAGGAGGCAGAGGTTGCAGTAAGTGGTGATCACATCATCACACTCCAGCCTGGGTGATAGAGCAAGACCCTCTCTTAAAAGAAATAATTGATTAAAGAAATAATAAAAAAAAGAACAAAATAAAAGTCGCTTTTAATTCACACCAGCTTCCCAGAGATAAGTGCTATTGACACTTTGGAGCACATCCTTTGAGGCATTTTTCTCTCTGTCATCTATGAATGCATTAAAAAATTCAATTTTTAAAAATTAATAAGGGAATATATTCACATGCAAAAATTCAAAAGATACCAAAAGATTTTAAGCAGGTCTTCTCCCTCTGATCCTTAACCCCCATCTCCAGCTTTAAAACTACAAGCTTCCCTCCCCAGAATTCATTCTGGTTATCATTTCCTGGGGATCATTACAGAGATATCTAGAAGGCAGATAAGCAAACATGTGCATGGATTCCTGTACTCATTTCTCTAAATAGAAGCACAACACACACCCTATTCTGCACTGGGATTTTTTTTTTTTTTTTTTAACTCAGCAATGTACCTTGGCAGAACTTTCCAGAGCAGCACTAGGAGAGCATTCTTTGCACATTCCATTTTCTGAATATAATAAATTATCTAACAAGTTTTCTGGTGATAGTCATGCAGGTATTTCCAGGGTTTTGCTGCAACAAACAATGCTGCAATTAGTATCCCTTTCACAAAAGTCTTTCCGTGTATTCAGAGCTATTTCTGAGGGATGCATTCTTAGCAAATTAATCCCCCAGTCATCGGACAGGTGCGTTTAAACGTTTTGATGCTGGTTGCCTAAATGCTCTCTAAGGTTGTACCTACCAATCGTCATTCTCACCGGCAAACTACATGAGCTCTGGTTTCCCCACGTGCTAGCCAAGGCCAGGTATTATTGGACTTCTTGATCTTGGCCTTGCCAATAGGGGAAAAAGATGTTCACCGTAGTTCTAATCTACATATTCGCTATTTATATGTTAGCTTGGACATTTAAAAATATGTTCAACGACCATTTATATTTCTTTTCTGGTGGCAAAGCATTCAAATTGTTTGTCTGTTTTTCTCTTGGATAATTTTCTTGTTGATCTGTAGGGCTTTTTATATACTAAGATAATGAGGTCTTTTTTTTCTCATACACGTTATAAATGTACATATTTTAAAAATATAGATATATCAGGCCGGGTGCAGTGGCTCTCACATGTAATCCAAGCACTTTAGGAGGCCGAGGTTGGAGGATCACTTCAGTCCCGGAGTTCAAGACCAGGCTGGACAACATGGTGAAACCCCGTTTCTACTAAAAATACAAAAATTAGCTGGGCATGGTGGCAGGTGCCTATAGCCCCAACTACTTGGAAGGTTTAAGTGGGAAGATTGCTTGAGCCTGGGAGGTGGAGGCTGCAGTGAGTCGTGTTCACTCCAGCCTGGGTAACAAGCAAGATTCTCTCCCTCTCTCTCTACACACACACACACACACACACACACACACACGCACGCACAGAGAGAGAGAGAAAGAGAGAGAGAGATCAAACAAAAAATGGGATCTCATTGTATACAATGTTTCTGAGGCCTGTAGTCACTTGACAATATATTGTACATCCTTTTTGATATCTGTATTTCTTTGCAGCAGAATTATTTGTGGATAGTTATTGAAAAAAATCCCTCTGGCTACACTAGAAGTTCATCAAACACAAGTGGCTGCGAATTGCTATGAACACAGCAATAGCAAGTATCCGAGGGGTGGCTTGTGAAGCATCTCGTATGTTTCATCTCTTCATGCACTTTACTTAATTTAATCCTCCCAATGAAACTGTGACGTAAGGGACATCATCCCCATTACTGATGAGGAAACTGAGGCCCAGGAGAGCCACAGCCTTTGTCCAAGCCCTCCCACATGGTCACTGGAAGATCTGAGATTCAAACCCATATGAATTTGTCTTTGAAACATTGTCTGCTGCTTTCCATGACCTTAAATTCCCACATTCCCAACAAGTCTGGATTAAACATCCTCCCCTTGCACCACCCTGGGCTGGGAAGTGTCATGTAGTTTAGGGCCGGGCCACCAGGAGGCGCTAGGGACACATTTCTTGCCTGTTGTGTGGGACTGGGAGCCAGCTGGGGCCAAGCACCCTGGGACCGGACAGTACTTGGGGGCCTGATGATCCTGAGGGTAGACTGGCTCAGGCCAGAGGGGTGGCTCCTGCCACGTCTGGCAGCCTTCAGTGACTCCTAGATATCTGGCCATGGCTCAGCCTCTCTGGGGACTTGGATTCCTGTAGATCTGGATTCCGCAGCCTCAGCTCGGAGTACAGGTGGCAGAACAATCTTTTGCCGCAGGAATCTGTCCTGTGCTTTGTAGGCTGTTCGCAGTCTCCCCACCAACCCATAAGATGTTGGTAGCCCCTCCCCACCCAAGTTTCGACAACCCAAGATGTCTTTAGACATTGCCAAATGTCCCCTGGAGGCGGGGGGTGCACAATTGCCCTTGATTGAGAATCCCTGCTGTGGACGTTCAGGGTGGGAGGGTCACATACATGACGGGAGCCAGCCCTGTGTGAGATCATAGCAGCTCACACCTAGAGATCCCCACACAGAGAAAATCATGGACACCCTGTAAAGCAGGGACCGATGCCGCGTCTGCTTTACAGATGAGGAAACTGAGGCCAGAGACATTCAGTGACTTGCACAAGGCCACACAGCCAGTGCGTAGCAGAGCAGGGCATCAGGCTCTAGCATCTGTGCCCCTTACCACTCAGGCCAGGTGCATTGCTGGTCCATCCAATCCACAGGAGTATTCTCCATGGCTGCAAAGAAATACTTCTCTCCCAATCTCCTCTTTACCTAAGTTTATTTTCCAGTTTTGATGAAGAGCCACCTGTAACAAACGCTTCATTTTCCTTGTAATGGTACTGAGAAAAACACCAGCTCAAACTGTCATGATAAATGGCAGCTGACACTCAACCTCTCCATCAGGGCTACACTGTGGAGCAGTGAGGGCTGCGAGCCCTGTGGTGTCTCAGAGGGCTCAGCCCCGCCAGTCCCAGTATATTGTTTCCTGGTATGGGTGCTGGTCCAATTTTGCAGAGAAACCAGAAATCTAAATTTTTAATGTGAAATTTCCTAATTTTAAAATAATGATAACTCAAAAAATTAAAAACTCTGTGAAGACCAAACAAAATATGTCTGCAGCCCAATTTAGCCTGATGAACTACCAGTTTGCAATATTTCCAAAGGGCACATTCAATGCCCAGGAACACATCCTTTCACCCTCTCAGTGCCCTCTGCCTTTCATCATTATATATTTAGTTAGTTCTTTTATGTATTCATTCATTCTATGTATGCACTCTACCCACTCAGTCATCCATTAATTCATTAATTACCCATCCTCCATTCATTCATCCCTCCATCCATCATCCATCCCTCACTCACCCACCCATCTCTCCATCCATCCACCCATCCATCCATTCATCCCTCAGCCACCCATAATCCACTTCTCATTCATCCATCCCATCCTTACATCCATCCATTTGTCCATCCTTCCATCCATCCACCTACCTATCCATCCAGCCATCAATCCATTCATCCATCCCTTCATCCATTATCCATCTCTCACCCATCCATCCATCCTTCCATCTACCCATCCTTCCATTCATCCACCCATCCTTCCATTCATCCATCCATCCATCGTCCATCTCTCATCCATCCATCCCATCCTTCCATCTATCCATTTGTCCATCCTTCCATCCATCCATCCATCCATCCATTATCCATCTCTCACCCATCCATCCATCCATCCACCCATCCATCCATTCATCCATCCCTCCATCCATTATCTCTCACCCTTCCATCCATCCTTCCATCTACCCATCCTTCCATCCATCCACCCTTCATCCATTATCCATCTCTCACCCATCCATCAATCCATCCATCCTTCCATCCATCCCTCCACCCATGCATCCATCCATCCATCTACTCATCCATCCCTCCGTCCATCCATTCTTCCAACCTTCCGTTTGTTAACATCTACTTTAGTGGAAATGAAAAGATGACAAATCACAGACACCACAAACAAGGATGTAACAAAATGGTGTTAAAATCTGTGTGTGTGTGTGTGTGTGTGTATGAGTGTGTTTGTGTGTGTGTGACTCTGTCACTAAGATTGGAGTACAGTGGCATCATCATGACTCACAGCAGCCTCAACCTCCAGGGCTGAAGAGATCCTCCTGCCTTAGCCTCCTGAGTAGCTGGGAATACAGGTGCAGGCCACCATGCCCAGCTAATTTTTTAATTTTTGTAGAGATGAGATCTCACTATGTTGCCCAAGCTGGTCTTGAATTCCTGGATTCAAGCAATCCTCCCAACTCAGCCTCCCAAAGTGTTGGGATTATAGGCCTGAGCCACTGCATCTGGCCCAAATGGTATTAAGTTCAGACTCTGTCATTGATCAACTGGGCAACCGCTTGCAGGCGGGTCTTCAGGTCTAGGCAGGTGAGGTGAGGTAATGTATGGGAGTAGGGGCAGGTGGCAAGGCCCTTTCTTTACAGACGCTGCGGTGCGACACATGTTATGCTGCAGGGAAACACGGGGCTGTGGCGTCAGGCAGGGTTGCTGGCTCCATCTTGGGATCTGAAGAGGCTGTCTGGGAGTGAGGGCATCCCGCATGTCCTGCCATGCCCAGGGGTGGGAGAGGGGTTGCTTTGTCATTAGTCGCCACGACTTCCCCTGGCCAAGCGACACCCTACCTCCGCCTGGCACACGACGGTTTTCCTGCTCTTGCTTAATTTCTAAAGGGCAGTTCTTTCTCTGGCCACCCCGCCACACCCACTGCCCCACCCCCTGCCCCAGTTTGCAGGAAAACACTATGGAACAGAAAGGGCTTGCGGGTTCCTTTTCTAGATTCGTTATTTTTTCCCATTTAAATGGAAACCATGCTTATTAAAGAAGATTAGGGAAAAAAACACATCAAACAAGAAAGAAGAAAAATTATTTTTTGTCTCATCCTTCTAACAAAACCACAGTAAACAGTCTGTTTCTTTCTTTCCCCCAAGCCAGGGCATTGGACTGTGTGTGCGGTGCATGGTTGTAAATTGCATGGCTGTGAATCATTACTGTTCCACTCTTTACTGTTGTGTTTTTAAAAATTTTTCCATCACAGACAATCCTCCACTTACAATGGTTTTAGGATTTTTTTTTACTTTATGATGCTACAAAAGAGATAGACATTTGGTAGAAATCATACTTTGAGCAGGGCACGGTGGCTCACGCCTGTAATCCCAGCACTTTGGGAGGCTGAGGCGGGTGGATCACCTGAGGCCAGGAGTTTGAGACCAGCCTGACCAACATGGAGAAACCCCATCTCTACTAAAAATACAAAATTAGAAGGGCATGATGGCGCATGCCTGTAATCCCAGCTACTTGGGAGGCTGAGGCAGGAGAATCATTTGAACCTGGGAGGTGGAGGTTGCGGTGAGCTGAGATCGGAACATTGCACTCCAGCCTGGGCGACAGAGCAAGACTCTGTCTAAAAAAAAAAAAAAAAAAAATCATACTTTGAATTTTAAACTTTTCTCAGGCTAGCAATATGGAATATAATAATTTTACATGAAATATTGGACACTTTATTATAAAAGAAGCTTTATGTTAAATAATTTTGCCCAATGTGGGCAAGTGTAAAGGTTTCAAGCACCTTTAAGGCAGGTGAGGCTAAGCTGTGCTGATGTTCAGTAGGTTAGGTGTGCCAAACGCACTTTGGACTTAATGATATTTTCAACGTACAGTGGGTTTATCAGGCTGCAGCCCCATTCCAAGTCGAGGAGCATCTGAATAGCCTAAGCCTTTCCCTCACTGCTCATCTTCATGAATATATTTGAAAGGCGGCACTGATTCAGCATGCAAATGTAAAGTGAGCACCTGCTATGTTCTGTGGGAGAGAGAAAGGTGTAACAGCACAGCCAACATTAACTGAGTGCGAACTCTGTACCAGATGCCATTCTAAGTACTTGTATTAACTTGCTTCTTCCTCACAGCCACCCTCTGAGGTAGGTGCCATCACTATGCCCTTTTTCCAGATGGGAAAACTGAGGCCCAACTTTGCACAGCTAAGAGGTGGAGCTAGCTTTTGAATCCAGCAGGGTCAGCCACAGAGCTGGGTTCTGGCCATGCTGGGCTATCTTGGGCCACCCACAAACAAGTGACGCCATTCCAGAGTGACTAAAGCAGAGATGAGGAATGTACAGGAGCCTGTGACAGCCCCAAGACCATCCAGGGGCATCAAGGAAGACTTCCTGGAGGAGGAGGTGACATTTGAGCTGAGAGCCTGAAGACTGAGTGGGAGGTGGGAGGTGAGTGCACTGCCAGCAGAGGGAGCAGCCATGCAGGGACCCCAGATAGACATGGGTACATGTGTTACTAAGCTGGCACCATTGACCCTCTGGTAGAGGTGGGCAGGGAGGCTCATGCAGAGGCCACGGGTCTCAGGAGCCCTGAGAAACCCTGGGAGGCCTCAAACAGTTTTAAGCTGGGCCGAGGCATGACTGGGAGGCGTTCCCCCTCCAGGCTGGGCAGTGCCCCTGCTCTACCCCAGCAGCCTGGCTGTTCCCCATTGTGGCCCCTGGCACCCTGGGCAGTTCTTGCCTGTTTATCTTCTCTGTACCCTCCTCGACTGAAGAAAGTTCTAGAGGGTGGGAATCCAAACTGATTTGTTCACTTCCGTGGCCTAGATCAGTGTGGGGCAGGTACAGTTCCCGGCCTGAGACTACTGGCATCACTCGGTGACACTGTGTGGAGATGGTGCCAGTGCTGTCTGCCACTGTCTTGGGGACAGGGCCCCTCCTATGACCCTCGGCTCCTAGGGGCTCCACAGGATGTGTCTTCGGGTTTGCCAGGACTTTGCTCCAACGTGCCTGTGGCCTCCTGTTTGGTTGAGGAGAGGCCCCAGGAAATACTAAGCCTGTGTGGCCCCCCTTGGCGCTGATCTTGAAGGCCCAGTGGAGTAGGTCTGTGTGGGGCCAGCTTCCCACTGCCTTCCGGTTCCCAAATCCTGGGGAGCCCAACGCAATCCAGCTTCCTCCTCCAGCCACACCGCCCGCTCCCACAGCTGGAGACAGGAGAGACGTGGGGCCGCGGCCCCTCCTGCGCTGAGCGGAGGGCCCCAGGGTCACTGTTCACCCCCGGCCCCCTCAGCCAAGCCTGCTATCTTATCAGCTCAAACACTTCAGAGTTCAGGCCAAGAAGCCAAAGTCAATTTTGAAAAAGTCTTTAAAAGGCCAAAACACAAACAGCAGCAAGGGCGGGGCAGGCGGAGGGGGTGAAGATGAGGTTGGGAGAGTGAGCTCTGGGGCCACTTTACCAGACTCAAAAGGACTCAGTGATTTTCCTGGGCCCAAAGGTGCTGGCAAGGACCATCACTGCAGTGCTGTCTGCAGAAGCGAAAGCCTGGAGCTGCCCGAGGCATCCATCAGTAGGGGAATGGAAAATAAAGACAGTATTCTACAGCTTTTAAAAAGAATGACTGTAGTCACAGCCCCTCGGGAGGTTGAGGTGGGAGGATTGCTTGAACCCGGGAGTTAGAGGCTGTAGTGATCCAAGATCGTGCCACTACACTCCAGCCTGCATGACAGAGCAAGACCCTGTCTCGAAAAAGAAAAGAAAAAGGCCGGACTCGGTGGCTCATGCCTGTAATCCCAGCACTTTGGGAGGCCGAGGCGGGTAGATCACCTGAGTTCAGGAGTTTGAGACCAGCTGGCCAACATGCTGAAACCCTGTTTCTACTAAAAGTACAAAAATTAGCCAGGTGTGGTGGTGGGCACCTGTAATGCCAGCTACTTGGAGGCTGAGGCAGGAGAATCGCTTGAACCCAGGAGGCAGAGGTTGCAGTGAGCTGAGATCGTGCCACTGCACTCCAGCCTGGGCAACAAGAGCTAAATTTCATCTCAAAAGAAGAGAGAGAGAGAGAGAGGGAGAGAGAGACAGAGAGAGAGAGACCAGTTACCCTCTGAGCTCTGGATGCATCCACCTTTCTGTGCAACTAAAACACACACATACGATGTGAGATATGGAAACAGCTCCAAGATCAATTATAAAGAAGAGAAAAGAAAAAGCAAAGATACAAAGCAGTGTATTGAACTAGACCCTTTCTGTGTAAACAGGAAAGGTGAGGAAATAGCCCCACATGACTGCTTCCGCACAGAGCATTTCTGGAAGCATTTACTAGGTACCTGGAAACACGAACTGGTTCTAGGGCAGGAGTCAGAGGAAGACGGACTCCTCCTTCTACACTCTTTGTACCTTTTGACCATCTTAAAACCATATTGGCTGGCGCAGTGGCTCACACCTGTAATCCAAGCACTTTGGGAGGCCTGGGCGGGTGGATTACCTGAGGTCAGGAGTTCGAGACCAGCCTGACCAACATGGTGAAACCCCATCTCTACTAAAAATACAAAAACTACCAGGGCGTGGTGGCACATGCCTGTAATTCCAGCTACTCGGGAGGCTGAGGCAGGAGAATCTCTTGAACCTGGGAGGCCGAGTTTGCAGTGAGCCGAGATCATGCCACTGCACTCCAGCCTGGGCAACAGAGTGAGATTCCATTAAAAAAAAAGTTAATATAATATAGAAATAAATAAACTAATAAGAATATTACTGATTTTGTTCCAGCCAAATGGCCAATAACAACAGTTGCAATAGCAAAACGTGGAGGTGGGGGCGGGTGATCGCAAAATGTGTGGTAACTTTCAGTGTAGATGAAATTCTGGAAGGTGCAGCTCACGAGGCATCTCAGGCCGATCTAGAGACTTTTCAGTAGAGTTAGCCACATTCAAACAGAGCTTTCAAAGTCCCCTCACTCTTGTAAACCTGGCTGCTTAAAATGAACTTTCAAAACCTCCCAAGAATTCCCTAAAGTAGAATCAGATCACTGTATAGACTGATTGATTAATTCAACAAATACGTATTGTTTTAGGTGCTGGAGATGTAGCCATGAACAAGACAATCACGACTCCTCACCTAGAGTCCGTGAGTCTAGAGGGAGGGCCAAGCAGATCACAGCCCGCAAAGAGCAACAACAAGGCAAAAAACAGATACGACAATTTCAGAACCCAAGAGGCGCTGGGAAGAAACTGAGGCCAAGGAATGGAATTGATGATGGCTGGTGTGGAGAGTGGTCACTGAGGGGCTCTCCTCTCTAAGAAGGAGAGGAGACATGAAGGAGGAAAAGGAACCAACCACAAGAAAATCAGGGCAAGGGTAGTAGCTCCATGCAGCAGGAATAGCCAGCGCAAAAGCCCTGAGGCCACACTGAGCTTTGCTGTGATAGGAACAAGAATGGTGGCCAGTGTGGCGCGGACTTAGAGAGACAGCTAGAGAGGAATGGAAGAGCCAGATGGAGAGGTGGGCAGGGGCTGCTCCTGTGGTCTTGTGGGCTTGGTAGAGTCCGGATGAGGAAACTGAGGCTCAGAGAGGTTAAGTAACCCACGCAAGGTCACACATTTAACAATGGCTGAGCCAGGATTCAGGCCTGGGTTCCCACCTTCATTTCTAGTCCTCTCGACATTCATCTGTGCCCATCTGTGGCAAAAGCATGAAACATGCATTTCCAGAAGGACAGCCTGTGCTGGAAGAACACTGGGGATGTGTGTGCATGCATGCATGCGTGTGTGTGTGTGTTTATGTGTTTTAATTACACGGAAAAGTGCACACATCACACATAAAGAGTTCAGTGAATTCTTGCAAGTGGACACATTCATGGAGGAGCACCCAGATGTACACGGAACATTCCAGAAGCCCCCTTGATGTCTTTCCTGGTAAATCCTCCCTACCACCGCCCCCAAGGTTAACGGCTGTCCTGAATTCTAACCCCATAGATGACCTTTGCTGGTTTTGAACTTTATATAGAGGGAAGCAAACGGTGTGTGCTCTTGCCCATCGGCTCCTTTCGCTCAACATCCTGACTGCACAGCTTGTGGAGTTCCGAGAAGACTGACTGCCACTCTGCGAGAGTGCAGGCAGACTCCTGAGAGCGCTGCGTTCCCATGCAGAAGGCCAGGAGAAAGCCGCTGCTTGCACAAAAGCAGTTCGAAGCCCGTTGTTACGTGAAAGAGTCAGGTACAAAGCCATCTGTGTAGCTCAATCCCATTTTTGGAAAGGATAAAAAGGGTCTCTTTTTATGTAGAACCAAAAATGATCCTGAAAAATATGTTAAATTTCCTCCCAACCGGGATGCATTATAAATAGTTAGCAAATCAAAATAGCCTCTGAATGGGGGTGATCTTGTGTTTGGAGCCATGTCGAACAAAACATAGGATCTGCCAGTGACACTCACTGCTATATTAAGACTGTCACTCTCAGCCGGGCTCGATGGCTCATGCCTGTAAGCCTAGCACTTTTGGAGGCTGAGGCAGGCAGATAATTTGAGGCCAGAAGTTCGAGACCCAACATAGTGAAGTCCCATCTCTACTAAAAATACAAAAATTAGCCAGATGTGGTGGCGTGTGCCTGTAATCTACTCTGGAGGCCAAGACAGGAGAATCGCTTGAACTTGGGAGGTGGAGGCTGCAGTGAACCAAAACCGCACCAGTGTACTCCAGCCTGGGCAACACAGCAAGAATCTGTTTTAAAAATAAATAAAATAAAATAGAATAGAATAAAATAAAGTAAAAAGATTGTCACTCTCCCCGTCACGCTTTTTGGCCGACTGATGCACAGTGAAGTTGTGTGAGTTAAATGCCTAGAAGATAAAATTCTACAAGATTCAAGTGTAGCGTGAAGATCTTTCCTGCATGGTGGGGATGGCAGGTGGATTTTTTGTGCTTCCTTATCTATTTATTCTAACTTTTCTTTCTTTCCTCTCTCTTTCTCTCTCTTTTTCTTTCTTGTCTTTCCTTCCCTCCCTCCCTTTCTCTCTCTCTCTCTCTCTCTCTTTCTTTTTTGAGATAGGCTCTCACTCTGTCAGCCAGGCTGGAGTGCAGTGGCACAATCTTGGCTCACTGCAAACTCCACCTCCCAGACTCAAGCCATCTTCTCACCCCAGCCTCCCAAGTAGCTAGGACTACAGGTACATGCCACCGTGCCTAGCTAATTTTTTTTTTTTGTAGAGATGGAGTTTTACCATGTTGCCCAGTCTGGTCTCAAACTCTGGGATTCAAATTATCTGCCCACCTTAGCCTCCCAAGGTGCTGGGATTGCAGGTGAGAGCCACCATGCCCAGGCTTACTCTAACAAGCAAAAAATAAGAATTCATGTGTATTAAACAACAATTACAGCAACCGCAGCAATAAACTGACAGAGCAAAAGGAAAGCATCTCTGGCGCTCGTGTATGTGCTTCCAGAAGGTCAGCTAGAGAAAGGGCATGTCACCCTGATGCACGGAGTCGACTGCACAAGAAAGGCAGTGCTGACTCCGCCACGTCCAGGGGATCGTCCAGCCTGTATGTGGTTCAAGGGGTGGCCCTGAAGCCAGATGGACTGGGGTTCAAATCCTAGCTTTGCCCTTACCAGCTGTGGCTTGGTTAACTCCTCCTGCATAACAAGCCCATCCTAGAATGGAGTAGCATAAAGCAGCCATTCTACTCGCCTGGAATGGTATCTCTCAGGCCCTGTGGTCAGGAATGCAGACAGTGCACAGCAGGACAACTTGTCTCTGCTCCACAGTGTCTGGGGCCTCGGCTGGGACAGCCTGAGGCTGAGGGTGACTCGGTGGCTGGGGCGCTGGCCTCAGTCAGAGAGTGTTCACTGTGTGGCAGCTGCTGCCACAGCTGGGCCATCAGAAGGCCACCTGTAGGTGACTCCTCCATGTGGTCTCTTCTCTTGGGGTGGTTTGGGTTTCCTCACAACCTGGTGGGAACGGGGAGTGACTGCCAATGAGTGTGAGGTTCCTTTTGGGGGCGGTGAAAGCGTTCTAAAATTAGATAGTGGTGATGGTTGCACAACTCTGTGAATGTACCAAAACCCACTGGATTGTATACTTTAAAAGGGTGAGTTTTATGGTATGTGAATTATATCTCATTAAAGCTGTTTTTTTTTTTTACAAAAAACAAAAAGAAGAAACAGATCATAAGGATGAGAGATGCTGCCTCGAGCATCTTAAGAGAGTATGACGTGCAGCTGGGTGTGCTCCCTGTAATTCCAGCATTTTGGGAGGCCGACGAGGCAGGAAGATCACTTGAGCCCAGGAGGCTGCAGTGAGCTCTGATCTCACCACTGCACTCCAGCTTGGGTGACAGAGCAAGATGCTGTATCTAAAAAAAAGAAAAGACAATTTGCCACACTGTGAGGCATTATCTTTCTGTGCCTCAGTTTCTTCTGTAAAATGGGGCTATTTAATAATCAAATGAACTCATAGAGTCTTTGGAGGTAAACAGAGATAATCCTGAGCCTAGTAGCTGGCACAGGGTGAGTGCTCAGGAGATGTTCTTATTTCAAATGATAAAATACCATAAGGCAGCAGTGTGTAGTGTTAATTAAAACAACAGGTTTTAGAGCCAACTCTCAAATTTGAATGTAGCTTTCCCAGTGGTTAGTTACTTAACCACTCTAGATCTCAGTTTCATTATCTGTAAAATGGAGTTAATGTAGTACCAATTCGGTGAGTTGATAGCACCAAGGGCTTGGCAAGTACTCATGCGCAGTACAGCACAGTACACAGTCGGTACTACACAGTTGCTGACTGTTATTGCTTCTGGATTTTCCCTGGCTTCCTGGTGCTGCTCAGGTGGTGTGGATCCATTGGAAGGGTCTATGCAATAGTAACAACACCGATGCTAATAACTGGCCCTTATCCACTGTTACAGGATGAGGAGGGGATGCCAGGCACCCCCCATGCCAGCCGCCAGGGAATTCTATTCAGGAGCTGTGCTGACTACAGAGGGCTGCGTGGCAGACTCTGGGGGAAGGTGAGGCATCCAGCCAGAGGGGGCCGGATTCCCAGAGGAGCAGAGGGTCCCAGGGCTGCTGAGGGGCTCAGAGGGCTGCAGGGAAGGGAGCTATAGGCTGGGGCAGAAAGACAGGCGGAGGCCACACAGCGAAGAAACATGGAGCCTGGACTATGCCCTGGGATTCTTGGATGCTCTTTTGTTTTCTTACTGAAAAGTCTGGAAAAAACAAGCTTGTCCCATCTTAGTACAAATGTGCTTCTCCCTTCCTTCCTGGCCTCTGCGGGGGTGACTCTCTTCCAGCTATCCTGTCATTCCCTCTTAAGGTTCATAACAACACTGAACGCGGACAGCTTCTAAGAGCCCTGAATGGTGCTAAAGACTTTTTGTCCAAGGATTCCCAGATCCTCATAACAGCCCTATAAGAGTTACATAGAGAGACCCATCTTACAGAAGAAGGCAGTGGGGATGGGGGGAGAAGCTGTTTGCACAGACCATGCAGTAATGCGTGGCAGAACCAAAATCGATCTCTCACGCCTCCTCTCATGCTTTCTACAAATCCCCCTGATGGCCAACTCTGCTCCAGGTGTAGTTAGACTCGGGGATACAGCAGTGAACAAGATGCATTATTGCTGGCCGAGTGCTGTGGCTCACACTTGTAATTTCAGCACTTTGGGAGGCTGAGGTGGGCGGATCGTTTGAGGCCAGGAGTTCAGGACCAGCCTGGCCAACATGGTGAAACCCCATCTCTACCAAAAACTCAAAAATTTAGCCAGGTGTGGTAGCACACACTTATAATCCCAGAACGTTGGAAAGCCAAGGCAGGAGGATCCCTTGAGATCAGGAGTTTGAGATAAGCTTGGCCAATATGGAGAAATCTCGTCTTTATTAAAAATACAATAATTAGCCGGGTGTGGTGGCACACACCCATAGTCCCAGCTTCTCAGGAGGCTGAGGCAGGAGAATCACTTGAACCTGGGAAGGGGAGGTTGCAGTGAGCCGAGACTGTGCCATTGCACTCCAGCCTGGGTAACAGAGAGACTCCATCTAAAAAAACAAAAACAAAAACCAAATATCAAATGCTTAGAGTTGGGTTTCATGGAATCCCAAGATATCTGGGAAAGCTGACCAGAGTTATAAGAGAGGGTATCTTGGCTGGGAGCTGTGGCTCAAGCCTATAATCCTAGCACTTTGGGAGGCCGAGGCAGGTGGATCATAAGGTCAGGAGTTTGAGACCAGCCTGGCCAACATGGTGAAACCCAGTCACTACTAAGGATACAAAAATTAGCTGGGTGTGGTGGCACATTCCTGTAATCTCAGCTACTCAGGAGGCTGAGGCAGGAGAATCACTTGAACCTGGGAAGCAGAGGTTGCAGTGAGCAGAGATTGCACTGAGCGCCACTGCACTCCAGCCTGGGCGACAGGGTGAGACTTCTTCTCAAAAAAAAAAAGAGGGGGTGTCTCACAGGTCAAGTCAGCCTTTGAGTGTTTCTGTGAAATAAGTGGCATTTTCATGGTAAGGTTCTGGGGCTGATTCTACTTCCAGGTGAGCTCCCTGCTCTTGTTGCAACTTTCAGTCCCACTCTCCTATTCCTGCCAGGCCCCGGGTATTTTTCTTCCACTCTGGAGAAAAAAATCAAAAATAAATATTGTCAGAACACTGGCTTCATTGTGGTCCTGATAAGAAACAGCATAAAACAGAAATAGTGAGATTTTATTTCCCTCCCACAACTTCCACTGCGACCCTACTCCCTTAATATTTACTTATGATCTTCACTTCATATTAATTCTGTCAGTTTTTTTTTTTTAAAAGAATGAAAGAGAGAAAGGAAGAGGAAGAGATTTTAGAAAAAGAGAGAAAAGGAGAAAGAAAGAAACAGCAAAAGAAAGAAAAAATGAAAGAGAAAGAAAGAGGAAGATATTTTAGAAAAAGAGAG
>CAUYQU010032728.1:0-27996 GCA_963574635.1 Cheracebus regulus | reverse complement strand
CTGTTTGGGTTTTTCCAAACTTCTATTAACAGCTCTATAAGAGCATTTTTAAATCCCTAGTTTGGGAAGTGCTTATATAGAAAATAATCTTTCTGACTTTAGAATTTTTTATGTAGTAAATGTAAGTGAAGTTACTTTTTTAAATTATACTTTAAGCTCTGGGGTACATGTGCAGAATGTGCAGGTTTGTTACATAGGTATATACATGCCATGGTGGTTTGCTGCATCCATCACCCCATCATCTACATTAGGTATTCCTCCTAATACTATCCCTCCTCTATCACCCCACCCCCTGACAGGCCCTGGTGTGTGAGGTTCCCCTCCCTGTGTCCATGTGTTCTCACTGTTCAACATCCACTTATGAGTGAGAACATGCAGTGTTTGGTTTTCAGTTCTTGTGACAGTTTGCTGAGAATGATGGTTTCATACTTAGCAAACTGACACAATCTTTATCCATGTCCCTGCAAAGGATGTGAACTCATCCTTTTTTATGGCTGCATAGTATTCCATGGTGTATATGTGCCACATTTTCTTTATCCAATCTGTCGTTGATGGGCATTTGTGTTGGTTACATGTCTTTGCTATTGTGAACAGTGCCACAATAAACATGTGTGCATGTGTCTTTATACTAGAATGATTTACAATCCTTTGGATATATAACCAGTATTGGGTTGCTGGGTCAAATTGTATTTCTATTTCTAGATCCTTGAGGAATCACCACTCTGTCTTCCATAATGGTTGAACTAATTTGCACTTCCACCAATAGTGTAAAAGTGTTCCTATTTCTCCACATCCTCTCCAGCATCTGTTGTCTCCTGATTTTTTAATGATCGCCATTCTAACTGGCATGAGATGGTATCTCAATGTGGTGTTGATTTGCATTTCTCTAATGACCAGTGATGATGAGCTTTTTTTCATGTTTGTTGACTGCATAAATGTCTTCTTTTGAAAAATGTCTGTTCATATCCTTCACCCACTTTTTGATGGGGTTGTTTCTTTCTTGTAAGTTTGTTTAAGTTCTTTGTAGATTCTGGATATTAGCTCTTTCTCAGATGAGCAGATTGCAAAAAGTTTTTCCCATTCTCTTGGTTGCTGGTTCACTCTAATGATAGTTTCTTTTGCTGTACAGAAGCTCTTTAATTAGATCCCATTTGTCTTCTTTGGCTTTCACTGCCATTACATTTGGTGTTTTAGTCATGAAGTCCTTGCCCATCTGTGTCCTGAATGGTATTGCCTAGGTTTTCTTCTAGGGTTTTTATGATATTAGGTCCTATATTTAAATCTTTAATCCATCTGGAGTTAATTTTTGTATAAGGTATAAGGAAGGGATCCAGTTTCAGCCTTCTGCATATGACTAGCCAGTTTTCCTGACCCCATTTATTAAATAGGGAATCCTTTTCCCATTTCTTGTTTTTGTCAGATTTGTCAAAGATCAGATGGTTGTAAATATGTGGTGTTATTTCTGAGGCCTCTGTTCTGTTCCATTGGTCTATATCTCTGTTTTGGTACCAGTACCATGCTCTTTTGATTACTGTAGGCTTGTAGTCTAGTTTGAAGTCAGGTAGCATGATGTCTCCAGCTGTTTGTTTGTTTTGTTGGGTTTTTTTGTTTTTTTTTGTTTTGTTTTTGCTTAGGATTATCTTGGCTATGTGGGCTCTTTTTTGGTTCCATATGAAGTTTAAGGTGTTTTTTTTCAATTCTGTGAAGAAAGTCAGTGGTAGTTTGATGGGGATAGCATTGAATCTATAAATTACTTTGGGCAGTATGGCCATTTTCACAGTATTGATTCTTCCTGACCATGAGCATGGAATGTTTTTCCATCTGTTGTGTCCTCTCTTATTTCCTTGAGCAGTGGTTTGTAGTTCTCCTTGAAGAGGTCCTTCACATCCCTTGTTAGTTGTATTTCTAGGTATTTTATTCTCTTTGTAGCAATTGTGAATGGGATTTCACTCATGATTTGGCTTGTTTGTCTGTTATTGGTGTATAGAAATGCTTGTGATTTTTGCACACGATTTTGTTTCCTGAGACTTTGCTGAAGTTGCTTATCAGCTTAAGGAGATTTGGGGCTGAGACGATGGGGTCTTCTAAATATACAATCATGTCATCTTTAAATAGAGACAAATTGACTTCCATTTTTCCTAACTGAATACGCTTTATTTCTTTTTCTTTCCTGGTTGTCCCAGCCAGAACTTCTAATACTATGTTGAATAGGAGTGGTGAGAGAGGGCATCCTTGTCTTGTGCTTGTTTTCAGAGTGAATGCTTCTAGTTTTGCCCCTTGGTATGATATTGGCTGTGTGTTTGTCATAAATAGCTCTTATTTTGAGATATATTCCATCAATACCAAGTTTGTTGAGAGTTTTTAGCATAAAGCGCTGTTGAATTTTGTTGAAGGCCTTCTCTGCATCTATTGAGATAATCATGTGGTTTTTGTCTTTGGTTCTGTTTATGTGATGGATTACATTTATAGATTTGCATATGTTGAACCAGCCTTGCATCCCAGAGATGAAGCCAACTTGATCATGGTGGATAAGCTTTTTGATGTGCTGTTGGATTCAGTTTGCCAGTATTTTATTGAGAATTTTCGCATCAGTGTTCATCATGCATGGATATTGGCCTGAAATTTTCTTTTTTCGTTGTGTCTCTGCCAGGTTTTGGTATCAGGATGATGTTGGTCTCATAAAATGAGTTAGGGAGGAGTCCCTCTTTTTCCATTGTTTGGAATAGTTTCAGAAGGAATAGTACCAGCTGCTCTTTGTACCTCTGGTAGAATTCGGCTGTGAACCTGTCTGGTCCTGGATTTATTTATAAGTCCCTGACAGGCTGCTGCCTTTTTAAAGAGATGCTCTGCTTAGCAAGAAGAAAGTCTAGTGACAGTCTGCCAAGCAGAGGCCTTGCTGAGCAGCCATGGGCTCTACCTGGTTGCTGTGTAAACTTCCCGGTGACTTTGCTTACACAGGCAAGGTTAAAACTGCCTACCCAAGCCTCAGCAATGGGAGATACCCCTCACCCCACCAAGCTCAAACCTCCCAGGTGGAGGTCAGACTCCTGTACTGGCTGCAAGAATTTCAAGCCAGTGGATCTTAGCTTTCTGGTCTTTGTGGGGGTAGGACCTGCCAAGCCAGATCACTTGGCTCCTGGCTTCAGCCCCCTTTTTCAGGGGAATGAGTGGTTCTGTTTCACTGCTGTTCTAGGCACCACTGGGGTATGAAAGAAAAAAAATGCTGTGGCTAAACGGCTGACCAGGTTTGTGCTGGAAACCGAAGGGAATCTCCTGGTCTGGGGGTTGTGAAGACCGTGGGAAAAGCACAGTATCTGATCTAGAGTGCCAGAGTGTCAGGATAAGTCCCTAATGGCTTCTCTTGGCTAGGAGAGGGAGTTCTCTGGCCTCTTGTGCTTCCCGGGTGAGGTGATACCCCACACTGCTTTGGCTTGCCCTCCTTGGGCTGTACCTACTGTCAAACCAGTCCCAATGAGATGAACCTGGTACCTCAGTTGGAAATGCAGAGATCATTCACTTTGTGAGTCAACATCTGTGCACAGTTTACTTTCTTGGATTTTTCTGTATTTTTCCTAGGCTTCACTACAAATGTTATTACTTCTTGTCTTTTGTGTTAACTCTTGTTACTACTTCCATCAGGAAAATCCAAGAAAGTAAACTGTGCAGAGATGTTGATGTGGGGTATGGAGGAAAGACCAATATCTTGAGCTGTGGCTTAAGGTTATCGTGGACAGAACTGATGGCCCATAATCCTGGGTATTAGGAAGGAGCTCTGGGAGGCTAAGAAGCCTAAATATGGGATTAATAGGTAAATATCTTGGGTTATAAGCAAACAGATTCTGGCTATCCTCAGGGGAAAAAGATTTCTTCAAAGGATATAGATTAGTTTAATGGTCTTCAAAATGTCACATTCAAAGATATGCCAAGAAGTAACAGTGCATGGATATTTTTTAAGGAATCCATTTTCTAATCTTCAACTTTCACATAAGTGGTTTTCTAAAACTGAAAATGTGCCTTCACTCCTGGTAGTCCATCTCCCACATTAAAAAAAGAAGGTAGGCCAAGTGCAGTGGCTCATGACTATAATTCAAGCATTTTGGGAGGCCAAGGCAGGTGGATCACTTGAGGCCAGGGATTCAAGACCAGCCTGGCCAACATGGTAAAACCCCATCTCTACTAAAAATGCAAAAATTAGCTGGGTGTGGTGGTATGCACCTGTGATTCCAGATACTTGGGAGCTGAGGCAGGAGAATTGCTTGAACCTGGGAGGTGAAGGTTGCAGTGAGCCAAGATCATGCCACTGCACTCCAGCCTTGGCAACAGAGGGAGACTGTCTCCAAGAAAAAAAAAAAGTATATCCTTCATCCATCCCAAACAAGTGTATTATTTTGTGTAAAACAAAAGAAAGATTTAAACTACATTTTAATTCCCAGAAAGCTTCCTTTAAAGAAAAGACTAAACAAAGGCATCCTTCCTTTTCCTCACCTAAACATATTTCTGTTCATGGTAAACTTTGGCCCGTGTTGGGAATGTCTGAAATTAGAAAAATCAAAGCAGTAGAGGTTAATGGTGCCAATTCTTTTACATGTAAACTGTGATGGGTCTATTAAGCTTTTAAAGATGTGTTGGTTAAAATCCATAAATAAAAGTTTTACTCTTTTTCCGATTCAGAGTATGTTATTCAAAAAGGTAGTTAAAACCTATTCATTAGGTTTCATTCATAAAATGTTTATTCCAATTTGGAGTCACTCCTAGTGACTTGTTAGCAGGGAGTCTCTTCAGCAACTGAGCTGATCTCCAGCCATTTCCATTCTCTGTATCACTGCATTCAAGAACCCTGCTCCAGGAAGGGAATTCTGAGTGGCTTATTGGGATCATGGGTCAATCATTGGTCAAAGGAGGATATTTCAGCTTGATTGACCTATCGAGACTGCATCCAGTGAAGAAGAGACAGTTAAAGTAAAATTGGGATATAGTTAGAGAAGGGAGAAGTAGATCACGGACAGTCATGTCACAATGTCCCACTCTAAAAGGTCACCAAAAGGTTTCTTTGTCAAGTGCCCAAGTTATTCAGCATCCTGGGATCCACAACAGGATACAGGAAGTGGGAATGCACAAGTCATAAAATCAGAGAGTTATTGAACATTAGGCTGTTAGGAGCAAGCACACACACACACAAAGCCTCTTGGTTCTTTGCATGTGATCTGCAACAAAGCAAAATCTATGTATAAGCATTTCTTTGGAACTGCACAGGGCAACCAGCCTTAAATGTTTTTGAAGAGTAAAGACAGTACATGGAAATTAATTTTTAAACATTCCTCTTATACAATGTGTGAAATAGCAATATCTTTAGCTCATATGTGAATTTTTGCGGTTTTATTAACTAATTTTTCTAACTTACAGGGAGAATCATTGACAATAGTTTAATTAATAGATCTCTGCTGTTACTTACAGGATGTTACACAGTGCTGCCTTAGAAACAGTGGTGACTGTGAACCATTGCCTGCCCTTTAAGTGTGTTGTTGCTGCTCACAGCATCCTAATATACATGGTGTTCTGAGTACCATGGGCTCTCTATCTTTGGATTTCAGTTACTAAAGAGGATGGCAGCCCAACTATCTTAGGAGCTCCCCAGAGCCCTGCAAAAGGAATTTCATGCATGCCACACACCCTTTATTTTAAGTCAGACTGTCCCAAGTATCAAACTAGGTGAAAACCTACCTGGCAGTAATGGACAAATACAACTTGATTTTACTTAGATTCATACCTTGCCTCACCTTCTAAGACCTCCAAGGCCTTAATTTGCAAAGTAAATCTTAATTTTCCAACAGTGATAGTTCTGGAATTTAACCTCTGTAAATGGGATGGGAAGTTTTTGTTCCCCAGTGGATGTATTAAAGCATGTCACTGGAACTCAGCAGGGATGTGACCAGGACAACAGGGGACATGATGAAATTCCTGACAGTCTTGTGAGTTAATAAACAGAGCCACTTGGGTGGCCAGATCACCATTCTTCTGTGGCTGACTGTGCTCTTCCACCTCTTGGAATTTTCTGGGGCCATTAATATATTCACTTCCCCATTGCTTGGTGCTTCCTATCACGTTCACCATGTGGTTCTTTCACAGGAGGATGGGCGGTATGAAGGCCCAACTTTGGCTCATGCTGTGGAGTTGTTTGGTGGCAGACGATGGAGTACTCGAAACCCCAGCCCTGGGACATCAGCAAAGAATGCTGAGAAGCCCAATATGCAGAGAAACAACACCCTGGGCATAAGCACTACCAAGAAAAAGAAGAAAATCCTCATGAGGGTATAGTGTTGTTTGTTTATTAAGCATCAAACTCATTTTCCAGGACCGTTGTATGGTGAACATCACCATAAACCTCTTTAAGTTGTTTGGGTTGAGGACAAAGTCAGGTATAAAACAGAAGATACAAGGGCTTACCACACACCTCCTGGGTGGCAGGCTAGTGCCAAGAACACCAGGGAAAAGACAAGGTCCATAGAAGGACATAGACATGTAAACAAACACAGTGCAAGCTAAAAAGAGACATCGTCGAGTCATCCACAAAGTGCTGTGGGAGCAGAGAGATGGAAAATAGCTGAGGGGCAGACATGGCAGGCTCCACAGAGCAGCTGACACGCAGGTCTTGAAGAATGTGTAGGATTTTACCAACCAAACAACATAGCAGAAAGTATCCCCAGCAGAGGAAACAGCATAAAGACATAAAAGATGGCTTGTTCAGGGAAGCACATGCCGTTTTGGGTGGCTAGTGCATGAGCACTCCATGGGCAAGGAAGGGCAGAAGAGAACAGAGATCACAGCGGCCCCCGATACTGCATGTAGAGCACAATGTAAAGTATATTAGCACTATGTATTATAAATTACATTATACAATATGAAATATCACTATGAAGTGATAATACATTTGCTTCATGGCTATTTGTTAGTCTGTTTGTATTGCTATAAAGAAATACCCGAGGCTGGGTAATTTATAAAGGAAAGAAGTTTAATTGGCTCGCAGTTCTGCAGGTGTACAGGAAGCATGATGCCAGCATCTTCTTCTGGTGAAAACCTCAGGAAGCTTACAGTCATGACAGAAGGTGAAGCGGGAGCCACCACATGGCATGGAGAGAGCGAAAGCAAGAGAGAAGGGGAGAGGTGCCACATATTTTTTTTTTCTTTTAGAAACAGGTTTTTGCTCTGTCACCCAGGCTGGAGTGCAGTAGTGTGATCATAGCTCACTGCAGCTTTGAGTTCCTGGGCTCATGCTATTCTCCTGCCTCAGCCTCCCAAGTATTTGGGACCACAGGTGTGCATCACCATGGCTGGCTAATTTTTTTATTTTTTGTAGAGATGGGGTATCACTATGTTGCCCAGGCTGGTCTTGAACTCCTGGCCTTAAGCAATCCTCCTACTGCAGCCTCCTGAAGTGCTGGGATTACAGACATGAGCCCCCACACCCAGCCTACACACTTTCAAATAACGAGATCTTGTGTGAACTCAGAGCCAGAACTCACTCATCACCAAGAAAATGGTGCTCAGCCATTCATGAGGGATCTACCCCCATGATCCAAACACCTCCCACCAGGCCCCACCTCTAACACTGGGAATTACATTTCAACATGAGATTTGGAGGGGACACACATCCAGACCATACCATCTATCTAGAAAAAGTGCCACTCTTTGCTTATGGAGGCTTCGATGCTCATGTCAAACTTTACCTGCTTCACAGTTTTTTCTGTCCGCAGAGGTTCCAGAGGTGGTGTGCCTCCTCTTGTCTGCCTCCCTCCCCTGAGGTGTGCTGCTGTATAGTCAAGAACAAATGGGATAATGTGGCATGAGAATACTCAGGCAGCCTTAAAGTAGGTCTTTACCGGTTTTACCAGGGAAAGGCAGTCTCGAAGGTGGGTAGGTCAGAAAACAGAGACCTACCTGAACTAAAGCTGCGATGGGAGAGAAATATAGGCTTGGAACTATCTTGGGCTTTGTGTTTCCAGGGTGAGAGTGGAGAGGCAACTGACGACGAGATGGCAACCCGAAAGGCCAAGATGCACAAAGAGTGTCGAAGCCGAAGTGGTTCTGACCCTCAAGACGCTAATGAGCAAGAAGAATTGGGTAAAGCGGCATGTCTGCATCTGAGATTTTTTTTTTTTTTTCATTTTTACGGTAAAAAAAAAGCATACATTTGGTTTTAAATTGTGATTTAAGTATTGCAAACATTTCTAACAAAACTCTTTGTCGTAACCAGACAATGACACCTAAGAGGTGCTTCTGCAAGCATGATGTACTTGGAATAAAATTCTCATTAATTAACTTGCCATTACTGATGGGGAATACTAGATATACATTGTACAATTTAATGGATTAGACCAGTGATTCTCAACTTTTGCTGCATATTAGAGCTTTTGAGAATATCTGGTTCCTCTGGCCACATCCAAGAATAACTGATTCAGATATTCTCTGGCTGGGATCTGGAGGTCTATTTATGTTTGAAGTTTCCCAGATAGTTCTAACCTGTGGCCATTGGAGACCCCACCAGATTAGCCCATTAATAAAAATATTTTGGTGGTGCTTGTGTAGAAAACAGCTACATAGGTTGATTTGCTCAGACATCCAGAAGCCTCTCTGGTTTGTATTTGGTTCTGAGGGAGAGTATAATCTCAGTCATTGTCTCTTTTCTGTCTTCCGTCCTCACAGACACAAATGCCATCACTATCCCTCCAAACTCCGTCCCTTCCAGAAGAGCCCACTCTTTGACCACAGCTGGGTCCCCCAACTTGGCTGCTGGGACAACATCATCTCCCATCAGGCCAGTGTCCTCCCCTGTGCTGCCTTCTTCAAACAAGAGCCCGTCCAGGTGGGGCCTTAACATGATAAAACAGAAGGACCCTTCACATTATTCCAGTTGTGTGGAAGGGCATATCTTTACAGTTGTCTATAGAAAGACTGTCTCACATTTTGATGTATAGGTGAATTGAAAACTGAAAAATCCTTAAATTTTCAATGATCCTAACTTTCCCAATTTTGTACTCCTACCTTCTCATATTACTTCAAAGATCAGTAGCAGTAACAAAACCCAACCCATGATTCTCCAAATCTGTGCTATCCAGTATACTAGCCACTAACTAGATGTGAGTATTTAAATTCAAATTTAAATTAATTAAAGAAAATTTAAAATTCAATTCTTCAGTCACAGCAGTGACATTTCAAGTGCTCTCTATCTATACTCTTCGGGACAGTAACCATCACTTACTTGTGGCTGATGGTTACTATCCCAAAGAGTATAGATAGAGAACATTTCCTTTTATCATTGCAGAAAGTTATATTGGATAGCATTGCTCTAAATGAAGAAGAGAGAATAGATTATTTTAATGTTAACTATTTGGCCCCTTTGCTAATTGATGAAATATATTTAATACTTTTCTCATATGTAAGTTACACATGTCTAGAGGAATGAATTCAAGTATCACAGCAAGTTGGATATGTTTAAATATAATTCTGAAGCTAGTATTATAATTATTTGATAAGGTCCATGCAAATTACATATTTGAAACAATATCTACCCTCTCAGAAGAAGAAATGATATTAAAATGGCAGACTTCCAAAGGGACAGAATGCCACTCCATCTCCCTGTATATCCCACGTTAAAGTTTAAGAAATGTGTTTATCACACACACACACACACACACACACACACACACACACACTCACACACACTCTCTCTCTCTTTTCCCCCCTCTCCCTCCCTGCCTCCCTTCTCCCTCTCCCTCCCTCCCTCCATCTCTCCCTCTTTCCCTCTCTCCCTCTCTCTGTTAAGAATCCTGGCTAGGCGTGGTGGCTCTCATGTGTAATCCCAGCACTTTGGGAGGTCAGGGCAGGAGGATCATTCGAGCCCAGCAGTTCGAGACCAGCCTGAGCAACAGAGACCCCATCTCTACAAAAAACAAAACAATTAGCCAGATGTGGTGGTTCTCACCTGTGGTCCCAGCTACTCAGGAGACTGAGATGGGAGTATCACTTGAGCTCGGAAGGTTCCAGCTGCAGTGAGCCATGATCATGCCATTGCACTCCAGCCTAAGCAACAGAGTGAGAGCTTGTCTCAAAAAAAAAAAGGAAAAAGGAATCCTACAGCAAATTATCTTTTAAATAAAAGAATTCTTTCACAATGTGAGTGATGAACTTATAATACATTCAGATTCTACAATGGGTGAGCATGGGTCAAGGTTATATGGGAATTCTTTGTACCACTCTTGCAACTCTTCTGTAAATTTAAATTCATAACAAAACTAAAAGTTACAAAAGTATCCTGGGTAAACAGCAAGGAGCCTGGATTAAATGGCATTTCCTCTTTATTTCAGTCATTCATGAGCAGGAAAAGAAAGGACAGAGTAAGGGAGAAAAATATTTTAAAAGAGAATCTAACATGCAAAATCAGAAGGCCAACCCCAGGAGGACAGGGGTCAGTACCCTCTCAAGTATTTTAAAACAGAAAGAAAACACAAGGCAGGAGAGGAAAAATCAGCTTGAATGCTGTTAAGAGAGGAAGCTAGACTGAGTCCTAAGTCTGGTAGTGGAAAGAGGGGACAAATGGTTTCCTAGAGTCGAAGGGAGGTGGGTTCCTACAGACAGTAGCTGGACCTGCAACCAGAAAGAAGCAAGACAGGAAATTTACTTTAGCTGCAAATGACAGAGTCACCTTTTTCTTCTCCCTGAACCTCTACCCTATGTTTTCTGCACCACACTGGGGATCAACGACCTACAACCTATGCCTAGAAAATGCTATAAAGCTATCAATTCGTAGTACTCTTCCATTGCTGAAGGTGACCTTCAGATGTCAGCACAAATTAATTTTCCAAGAGTGAACCCTGTTAGCAGGGTTGGGAGTCACTTCAATAGACTATAATATTTTATATTTATAGTCTTAAGTATATAGCTTATAGATTATATATTTAATATATATAAAATAGATTTTATTATGTTCTCTATACTTATATATTTGAAATATTTCAAAAAAACTTTTAAAATTCAAGACCAAAAAAACTAGATCCTGTTGACTAATTTGACTACAAACCATAATCAAAATATCTCTCATACCATTGTGTCAGGAAATCAGTATAGATGATAAAAACTGTTGTGAAACAGTGAGACTGAATTTCTAACTGAGTTGACTGATATTTCCAAATTGAATAGATGCATCTTTGGCAGGTGCAAATATCCTAGGCAAAGCTCGCTTTTTTTCATTTTTTTTTTTTTTAATTTTTTAAAATTAGAGACAGTGCCTCACTATGTTGGCCAGGCTGGTCTTGAACTCCTGGGCTTAAGCAATCTTCCCACCTAGGCCTCCTAGGGTGCTGAAATTACAGGCATGAGCCACCACACCCACCCCTTTCTGTTCTTAACATTTTCTGACTCACACTTTCTATTAATATTTAAAAGCTCTTCTCTGTTTTCATCTATGAACTGATTAGGAAAGGAATCAGACAAGACAGATATACTCAAAACTTTCTTCTTAAATGTGTTTCTATAACTTAGAATATAGAAAAGAACATACATTATTCTCGACAGATTGAGAGTGGTAATTTGGGGCTCTTTTTTAAAAAGACATCTTCAGAAACACTGAGTTATTTTATCCATTGATCTGGAATTTCAAAGAACTGTTTTTAATTAATAGAGAAATATTAACCTCAGCCCTGGGCCCTTGTTAAATAGACTAGAAACATCTTTTCTTTTTCTTATACAACATGTTTTATTTCCTGCAATACAATATAGATTAGGAGAAGTGAAAAGAGAGTACCAGAAAATAGCTTCAACCTTAAATAACTTGCACTCACCCTTTTGCTCGTATTGCTAATTGGAGAAAGCCTGGTGGGACAGAATCACAACAGTGGCCTGCCGTTGTGCCCATGAAGGCCTTGTCTTTGTTGCAGCGCTTGGAGCAGTAGTAGCTGGCACGGGCGGATCAAAGGCGGCATGAAGGGATTTCAGAGCTTCATGGTTTCAGACAGCAACATGAGTTTTGTTGAATTTGTTGAGCTGTTCAAATCATTCAGGTACAGGGTATGCTTCCTTCTTATTCTTTCTCAGGCCCCCTGTTTCTATAAAGATACTCAATGTGAGATGTCTTCCATTTCTCATTCAGTGTCCGGAGCCGCAAAGACCTGAAGGATCTGTTTGATGTCTATGCAGTGCCCTGCAACCGATCTGGCTCCGAGTCAGTCCCACTCTACACCAACCTGACAATTGATGAAAACACCAGCGATCTTCAGCCTGACCTAGGTTTGTTGAACATTTTAGGATTTCCCTTTGGGACCTTTCTGTCTAAAATTTAAGGTCAGAGGTCCGATCACACAAACTCTGAGCCTGTCCCACATGATGTGCTATTACTGCCATGTAGGGAAACACTTAATTATTTCAAGGTGTCATCTGGTGTCGTGGGAGCAGGTGCCACTGGCATTTTGAGCAAAGAAATTCATCACTGTGTGGTTCTGCCCATGTATTCCAGGATATTTAACCAATAAAGCTCTCCAGTCATTCTGACAACCAAAAACCCTTTCCTGACTGTGTTAGTCCATTTTCATGCTGCTGATAAAGACATAGACGAGACTGGGTAGTTTATAAGGAAAAAGAAGTCTAATGGGCCCACAGTTCCACATGGCTGAGGAGGCCTCACAATCATGGCAGAAGGTGACAGGCACACCTCACATGGCAGCAGACAAGAGAAGAGAGGTTGTGCAGAGAATGCTCCCCTTTATAAAACCATCAGATCTCGTGAGACTTATTCACTATCATGAGAACATTTTTGCATGAGAAAGACCTGCCCCCATGATTCAATTACCTCCCACCAGGTCCCTCCCATAACATGTGGGAATTGTGGGAGCTATAATTCAAGATGAGATTTTAGTGGGAACACAGCCAAACCATATCACTGACCATTTCCAAATGTCTGCTAGGTATGTGGTATGTGTCACAGTGGAGAACTCCCAGTCTCTTCCCTACCTACAGACAGATGGGTGCTCAGTCACAGGGCAGTAGTCTCCTGCCCTTTGACAAGGAGAGTCTTCCTCAGGCTACTTCTGTCTGAATGATTATCCAGGATATTTTTCCTACTGTGTAAACCAGAATGTCTCAGTCTCCTATCCCACTCGCCACCACCACCATTACTATCACCACCAATGCATTTTTCGTAACCACCGTGCATTTTAAGCCTGTAATTTTTCTCCTCTGTTCTTGCTGGAAACTATAAACACAAACAGCAAAAACAAAAAACTTTCCTCTTTTATGCAGTTGCTTTATAATTATTTATAAGCTTATGTTGTCCTTGAGCTAAGACTATTAACTATTGTTCAACTTTAGTCATAAAATCTGCATAACTATGGATTAGTCAAATAGTTTCATTTTTCAAAAATTATCAGACTTAATTTCTGTTTATGTAATTTTCTTGTAGAGACAGGGTCTTGCTCTGTTGATCAGGCTGCTCTCAAAGTCCTGGCCTCAAGCAATCCTCCTGCCTCAACTTCCCAAAGGGCAGGGATTTTAGGCATGAGTCTCCGTGCCTGGCCTGGACTTTATTTTTGGAGCAATTTTAGGTTTATGGGAAAATGAATGGAAAGTACAGAGTTCCCATATGCCCTCTTCCACTCTCCCACACAATTCCTTCTGTTAGTAATATCTGGCATTAGTGTGGTACATTTGATACAAATGAGTTAATATTGCTCCATTATGATGAACTGAAGTCCACAGTTTACACTAGGTATCACTCTTTTTGTTATGCACTCTACGAGTTTTAACAAATGTGTAATGACGTGTCCACCATTACAGTATCATACAGAATAGTTTCACTGCCCTGAAAGTTCCTTGTGCTCCACTTTTCCATCCACCCACTTCCTCCCACCAAATCCCTGGCAACTACTGCTCTTTTTATCTCCATAGTTTTGCCTCTTCCAGGATAACATATAGTTGGAGTCATATAGTACATAGAATTTTCAGACTGGCGTCTTTCATTTAACAATATGCATTTAAATTTCCTTCCTCTTTGGCTTTTTGCAGCTTGATAGCCCATTTCTTTTTACCTTGGATAATATTCCATTTTGTGGAGGTACTACAGTTTGTTTATCCATTCACCTACTGAGGTACCTTGGTTGCCTCCAAGTTTTAGCAATTATGAATAAAGCTGCTATAAACATTTGTATGCAGGTTTCTGTGTGGGCATAAGTTTTTCCATCATTTGGGTAAATACCAAAGAGTGCAATTGCTGGATCATATGGTAAGCCTATGTTTAGCTCCATAAGAAACTGCCAGACTGTCTTTCAAAGTGGCTAAAATTAAAATGGCCATACCAAAGTTGGTGTGAATGTGAAGCAATTGGTACACTGAGGTGGGAATGTAAAATGGTACAACCACTTTGGAAGACAGCGTGGCAGTTTCTTACTAAGCTAAACATATTCTATCCATGTGACCAGCGATTGCACTTCTTGGTATTTACCCAAACAAGTTGAAAATTTGTGTTCACACAAAAATCTGCACACAAATGTTTATAGTTACACTTCTAAATTACAGTAAAACTGTGATTTTAAGGGTACATCTTCAGTTTCTACGAGCATAAAAATGTGGAAGTTAGTTACTCGCAAAAACCAAAGCCTGAATTTGGCCTGATGTTCCCAGATGAATCTACATTTAGTTGCCATGTAATGCCAAAACTGCATGGCATATCAGGATCATCAACCTAGCTCTGTCGTTTCCTTTTTTTTTTTTTTTTTTTGATACAGAATCTAATTCTGTTGCCCAGTCTAGAGTACAATGGCACATTCTCAGCTCACTGAAACCTCCGCCTCCCAGGTTCAAGCAATTCTCATGCCTCAGCCTCCCAACTAGCTGGGACGACAGGTGCATACCACCATGCCTGGCTAATTTTTGTATTTCTAGTAGAGACGGGGATTCACCATGTTGGCCAGGCTGGTCTTGAGCTCCTGACCTCAGGTGATCCACCTGCCTCAGCCTCCCAAAGTGCTGGGATTGCAGGCGTGAGCCACCATGCCCAGCCCTGAGTTTGCTTTATTTATTCATTGATTTGTTTTTTATTCCTATCACTGTGTGAAGCCAGGAATGAACATTTATTTGATGACGTGTTTAGATACATTAGTAAAGGGCTTCTTCATTTTAATAACTCCACACCATTATCTTCAAAATGAACTTGGTGAAAGATGCTAGCTATCTTGTCCATGTACTGTGGTGGTTCTGTTTCAGATCTGTTGACCAGAAATGTTTCGGATTTGGGGTTGTTCATTAAGAGTAAACAGCAGCTGTCGGACAACCAGAGACAGATATCTGATGCCATTGCTGCTGCAAGTATCGTGACAAATGGCACTGGGATTGAGAGCACATCTCTGGGCATTTTCGGGGTGGGCATACTTCAGCTCAACGATTTCCTCGTGAATTGCCAAGGAGAGCACTGCACTTATGATGAAATCCTCAGCATCATCCAGGTTTGTGCCTGTTTTGTGTGTCCACGTGTGTGTGATGCCTCTGGCTAGTCTAATACTTTGCTGCTAAATGTTTACTCTTTCTGTACTTCTTTCCAAAGCTTTTAAATCTGGGGCAGAAATAGTTTGGTTTGGTTTTGTTTTTAACAAAATGCCAAGTATGGGCTGAGCATGGTGGCTCACGCCTGTAATCCCAACACTTTGGGAGGCTGAGGCTGGCGGATCACTTGAGGCCAGAAGTTTGAGACCAGCCTGGCCAACATAATGAAACCCCGGCTCTACTGAAAATACAAAAATCAGCCGGGGCTGGGCATGGTGGCTCACGCCTGTAATCCTAACACTTTGAGAGGCTGAGGCAGGTGGATCACCTGAGGTCAGGAATTCAAGATCAGCCTAGCCAACATGGTGAAACCCTGTCTCTACTAAAAACACAAAAATTATCCAGGTGTGGTGGTGCAAACCTGTAATCCCAGCTGCCCAGGAGGGTTAAGCAGGAGAATCGCTGGAACCCAGAAGGTGGAGGCTGCGGTGAGCCTAGATTGCGCCACTGCACTCCAGCCTGGGCAACAGAGCAAGACCCTATCTCAAAAAAAAAAAAAAAAAAACAAATCAGCCAGGCATGGTGGTACAGACCTGTAATCCCAGCTACTTGAGAGGCTGAGATATGAGAATTGCTTGAACCCGGAAGGCAGAGGTTGCAGTGAGCTAAGAGTGCACCACCGCACACTAGTCTGGGCAACAGAGCAAAACACAAAGAAAAACAAGTATGTAAGGGTTCTCCTCTAATATATAATTAACATAGGCCCCAGGCCTTCTCTAACTCAGTAGCTATTACAAGGAGTTGGTACATAATTTTTTCTTGTTATTCTAGAACATGCAACAGATTTAGTCTAGATTTTCAACCTTGCTAGTCATTTAATGAATATGTACTAGTTCCTACTATGCTGGTTCAATTTTAGGAGGTGGAAATATAGGAGAGAATAAGATAAAAGTTCTGGCCCTCGATGCAGCTTATATTCTAAAGGGTGAGGCAGACAACAAACAAAGATACGATGTAATTTCAGGTACTAAAGGGGTAGGGGAAAAACTGAGTCAAGTAAGGGAAAGGAACGATACAGGAGGGCTGAGGAGAGTAAGCAAAGGCCACTGGGAAGAGGTGGCATTTTGGACTGAGCCCTAAGTGAAGAACCAACTTGAAGGTCTCAGGAAAGAGCATTCCTCACAGGGATCCCCAGGCTCAAAGAGCACAGCAGCAGAAAGCTGGGGGTTTATGAGGAACCACAGAAAGCTGGCAGACTGTGAGCTGCACAAGCCAGGCAGAGAGTGGCAGGCACAGTGTCAGATGTGCAAGGGCCCAATCATCTGGGCCTCGTAGAGCGAAATGGGATACCACAGGACATTTCTGAGCAGAGGAGTAACATGATTTATTTTTTAAGAGGTTACTCTGAGCCAGGCATGGCAACACGAACCTGTAGTCCCAGCTACTCAGAAAGCTGAGGTGGGAGGATGGCCTGAGCCCAGGAGTTCGAGGACAGCCTGGGCAATATAGCAAGACCCTGTCTCTTAAAAAAACAATTTTTTTTGAAGTGGTTACTCTGGCCCCATTTTAAACGGTGCTGGTGAAAGAATAGATACAGAGAAACTGCTGAGGAAGCTGTTACAGTAACCAGCAATAGCTGGTGAAGGTTTAGACTACAAGGTGGCAGCAGAGAGGAGTGGTGACAGTGTTCATTGTGGCTGCATGCAACAAATTAGTCTAAGTTTCAACCTCCCTTATCACCTGACTGGGTATCAGTGTATTCGTTGTGCAGCAGTTGGATGTCATCACTGAAAATGCTAAAATTGTGAGATGACTGTCATACTGTTGAGTGCTCGTTATAATATAACTAAATACAGGCATGGCACCAAGTGCTCTATGTGAATCATCTCAGTTCGCCTCCCACCAGCTTTATGGTAGCTATTATTATCCCTATTTTCACCTAGATAAACTGATACACTTTGTTTCCATAGAAATCAGCCTTGTTCTTTTCTCATTCTCTCCTTTTTTCTATTAAATAAATATGCTTAGTATAATAAACTCACATCTAATAAATATTTTCTTTTGGACTAAAAACTACTTGTTACCACTACATTGCTAAATTAGTTCAAATATTTGGTTTAGATGTTTCCTGATAAAAACAGAACAGCTTTAAAAAATGATGTGGTGATTTCTTTCCCCCCTTAGTTTCCTTAACCTAAATAACACTTTTTTTTTTAATTCCTTGCAGAAGTTTGAGCCTAGCATCAGTATGTGTCATCAGGGACTAATGTCATTTGAAGGGTTTGCAAGGTAAATTTTAAAATGTCTTTTGACCATCTTTTAAAAGTAGTATACATTTTTCCCACATGGTCTTAAGAAAATGTGTTTCATCTAGGTTTCTGATGGATAAAGAAAATTTTGCCTCAAAAAATGATGAGTCCCAGGAGAATATCAAAGAACTGCAGCTACCCCTCTCATACTATTACATTGAATCTTCACACAACACCTACCTCACGGGCCATCAGCTCAAAGGAGAATCCTCGGTGGAACTCTATAGCCAGGTACAGGGAATGCCACTTGGAATGTGGTTTTTATTAAACCTAATTATTTACGTAACCCCCAAAGTCACAAAAACCTGACCCCAGACTCCTTTGAAGATCTTATGAACTACTGCATGTCAAAAGTGAGGAACCATGATGTGTGGGAAAACTGGCTATACATACAGCAGTTGTTTTCTTTCTTCTTTTTGTTTTGTTTTCCCCCATCTATGCTTAACCTTTATTCTAGGCCAAAATAAAAGTGTTTGTTTGAGAATCATAGCTTTTAGATCCTAGTTAGTCTGACCTACTCCCACTAAAATTAGATTTTCTCATGGGAAAATTAATCGTTTCTCTGAATGCTAAATAAATCAATATATTGTAGTGGGAAAACGTAGTAGAAAATGCAACTTTCTATGTAGTTATTCCCAAAATATTGTTTGTTTTGCTTTTCAGTTTGTTAAATAATTAATCTATCCCTATGGTAACCCAAAAAAATGTAGAAAAAAATCTGCACAGAGTGTAGACAGTGTCTCTACACATTCATGAGAATGTTCTTTGAAACTCAGTAGGCTCTTTAAACTAGAAAAGGTACATCCTTTTAACCTAAACATCCAACTTGCAATGATCTGCATGTCCATTGCCTGTCTGCTATACCATGGGCAGCCTCCTCATCTATTCTGCCTGTTTTCTGAACTCTTTCAAGAAGGATCAAATCGATTGGAGCTAGGCTGAGTCCAGGGAATATAAGTGTGTCATTGTGTGCGCATGTGGGTCCAAGTTTGGAAATCACAGTTGTATGGTATACACAACCCCAGCAACAATGAGGTTCGTTTGTTCTCCAGATTAGTCCAGATATTCCTCAAAGCATGGGGCAGTGTTTTGTCCCAAAGCTTGTTTAGCACGGAATATGTATTTTAAACTGTATTCTCTAAGGGACCTTTATTATGAAAGAAGATGTGTCCTTAGAGTAGTGATTTTCAAAACAGAAGTTCTGTCACGGGGTATCAGCCCCCGACACTGAGATGAGGAAGCAAGAGAGTAGGACAGGTGCCATACACTCCCCCGCTTCAGCTAAGGTACTGCTCTTACACACACTTTACATATTGTCCCTCCATTTGCACACAGAATGCCAAAGTTGAAAGAAGATTGAAATCCATTATTCTATAGGAAAGAAATGAAATATACATATAAATACAGATATATATTTGATATACACACATACATAGGTATGTACATATACATGTTTGTACATATATTTGTTAGTGTGTATATACATATCTATGTATATCTATGTACTTGTGTGTATGCCGATTTCTCCCAGGAAAATAAACAAGAACCAGTGTCCTGGCTTTAATTCCTACTTCATTTCTCCATTTGACTTCAAAGAGTTTTTAAACCTCTTAACATCACACCCTAAGGAGAAATTATTACAGCTTTTGAATAAGGCACAAGAACCCCTCACATAGCCTCACAGATGTGATTAAACCTGCTGTGCAGACAGGTTTAGATCCCTCTCACTTCATTTCTAACCCTTCTCCACTCTTCCTTGGCCCTTCCTAATTACCTCTTAACATTTCTCCATGGGGCAGATGGGAAGTGAGAATAAGCCCTGTTCTTCTCATCTAGAATTTCCAGCCCAGGTTTTCCTCTTCTAGCCATATGTGGAGGTCTAAGGTCATGTAGACTTTAGTGAAGACCTTTAGTTTTTTCATGCTAAAAGCCATCTCATCTGTCGCCACTTGCTGAACATTATTCCCAGTCTGGCAGGGGCACCACAGGGATAAGCAGGTTGGTGTTGCAGCTGCCATTTTACATAGCAATTTCCAGCCCACGGCATTGCACCTTTAGATACTCTAGCTGCTGAAAGAAGCAGATTGCTAGCCTTGGGATTCTAGGCCACCGACTATGCTGTAAAATCGGAAGAATATAGCACATATCTCATACTGTGTTAAAATAAGAATCATTCCACTATCTGAGCTTAGTTTCAGAAACTCTAGTGGCTACTAAGCCCCAGTAATGGATTGCTGTCACATAGAAATAGTTATGTGCATTCTAAAATCAGTAGGTAGGCACATTTACAGACCCAAACCTCTTGGCTTGGGTCACCATTCCAGTATGTGATAGTTTTTTGAGATGATGTACAGAGAGCTCTATGGAGGAAGAGGCTGCTTCCAGCAAACTTTACAAAGTTGCAACCCAAGCACATGTATTGAGCTCTGCTGCCCACTTTAGATCCAGGATACCAAACAGATATCAACACATCAGATTCTTTGGTAGTATTTTCTGGAGCACTTTGATAAAGAGGTTGTAAGCCAACATATTTTAAAGCTTAGAGGGCAAGTGTGCCTAGCTTGATTATTGATGTCTGCTGTGGGTATGGGAGAAAGGAATCATTTGTGGATTATTTGCCATCTTTGCTCTAGTTGCTGTTCTGGAATTAGATAGCCAGGAAAATCCTTGGTAACTCTTTGCTTCTACTCTTCTTACATGCTACGCATTCACAGAAGTATGTTTAATCGTAGCTTAATTTGGGTCTTAATGGAGGAGATTTTATCCTGATTGGCTTCCTATAAATGTTTAGCTAGTTCATTAAGGACTCAGTGGCCTTACTTTCCCTGAGCTGTAGCATCAGCATTTTCACCTCCATGGATGCCTACCCAGAGAGAGCACTTGCCTGGTTCTCTAATTTCAAGATGTGCCATTTTAGGGGGTCAAAGTTGCTAGGAAAATGGCCATATGGTTTTGCTATCAAATTTTACTTTCCTTTAACATTCAGCTCTGGTAAACACTCTTCCTTCCTTAGTCTGTTCCCTTCCTTCCCCACTCCAGATTAACTGTAGCCACTGGCGAAAAGGTAGTGTTTGTTTTAGACCATATGCCCTTCTGCTCTAGTCCTGAGTGTGAACACTGATATGTAGAACTACATGCTGGGTTTAGTTAGAGGCTTTATCTCCAGGTGCTCACCTGGGGTGGATTCACTCATTGATCACACAGGTCCTCTTGCAAGGCTGTCGAAGTGTAGAATTGGACTGCTGGGACGGAGACGATGGGATGCCCATCATTTATCATGGACATACACTGACAACCAAGATCCCCTTTAAGGTAATGCTTCATAACTTTCTTTAAATCAAATCACAAAGAGACATTATCTCCATTTGTCTTTTTTTTTTTTTTTTGAGATGGGATCTCTCTCAGTTATCCAGGCTGGAGTGCAGTGGTGCCATCTTGGCTCACTGCAACCTCTGTCTCCCAGGTTCAAGCAATTCTCCTGCCTCAGCCTCCTGAGTAACTGGGATTACAGGCACATGCCATCAAGCCCAACCAATTTTTGTATTTTTAGTAGAGACGGGGTTTCACCATGTTGGCCAGGCTGGTCTCAAACTCCTGACCTCAAGTGATCTGCCCACATCAGCCTCCCAAAGTGCTAGGATTACAGGCATGAGCCACCACACCTGGCCTTCATTCATCATTTAAATCAGTGACTTGACCAAATTACACCTTAGGTCAAGGGTCTTTATGCTGGGTCTAAATGAAGACTTCCCAAAAGTGTTTGCTGTATCATGTAGAATACAACGTTCATGTTTCTGGAGTTAATCTAGAACTCTCATTAGATTCCCCATTCAACCAAAGTTAGTAGCCATTACCTTATATTAGTTAGCATGTAATAATATTGTTGCAATTTTTACATAATATGATGATATAAAAGGCAGGGTCTGTTCTCCTGCTCTAGAAATTAACAGTCATTTGTCCTGGTATAATGCTGCCAAAGGCCAATGCCAAGAGTTAGGAGATGGTTAAATAGTTAGCATTATCCTATTATGAGCATCAGTTGCACCTGAGAAGATTGGGCACCCAGGAAGACTGATCTCATTGGATTTGTGTTTCAAATTCTGGGTAGCTTATTCATTCAGTTATGCAATTGCTATCTTCATTCAGAAGGCCTTAGGCTGTGTAACATCATTTTTCTCTGACTGTAGCCAGTCTGTGAAGGAATATTATTTTTATTTCCTATGTAGAAATAGTGGCTAAAATGCATTTTCTCCTTAACTTGGTTTCCTATTTAGCACTCCTAAAACTCCTGTGTGCTATACTGGTCAGGGGATGAGTTAATAACTGTGTTTACATATACACATAAATATATGTGATATATGTCATACTGCCTCAAATAAATTATAAACTCTTTATAAGCAGGAAAGTATTTTGTGCTCATGTTTGCTGCTATACATAAGAATATCTTTTACCTGCAATATACTCTATATAGAGAGAGAGAGTATATATATGTAGATTTGTTAAATTCAATATGATAGTTGTTCTTTATAGTATGTGAACAATACTCATTATAAACAGTGTAATGTCTTTCTACAAAATAGCCTTATCCCATGCTTCATTTGAAAATATAAAAACCACCTTTGACCAGCGTCTGCTGTATGCAACAACTGAGATGCTTTCTGTGGCTATAAATACCCTGCCTTCTGACCACCCTGGACAGATATCTGGACTCTAATGAGCTGTTTTGGCTCTCACAGGAAGTGGTTGAAGCCATTGATCGCAGTGCCTTCATCAACTCTGACCTGCCAATCATCATATCGATTGAGAACCACTGTTCATTGCCTCAGCAACGAAAAATGGCAGAGATTTTCAAGGTGAGCTCTCAACAAAAAGGCAAGATGGTGTGTGAGCAGAATGGTGTGTTGGCCCTTGTCTTGCAATTGTCATTGGGTTGTTTTTTGGTTTTTATTTTTTTTGAGACAGAGTCTTGCTCTCTCACCCAGGTTAGAGTGCAGTGGTGCAGTCTCAGCTCACCACAACCTCTGCCTCTGAGGTTCAAGCGATTCTCCTGCCTCAGCCTCCTGACTAGCTGGGATTACTGGTGTGTACCCCCATGCCTGGCTGATTTTTGTATATTTAGGAGAGACAGGGTTTCACCATGTTGGGCAGGCTGCTCTGGAACTCCTGGCTTTAAGCAATCTGCCTGCCTTGGCCTCCCGAAGTGCTGGCATTGTAGGCGTGAGGCACTGCACTCGGCCATCATTGGGTATTACACGAGGCCTTTGTGGACCACACCACAGTTGGACGTTGGCCATGAAGTATATACAGTTAGGGTCCCACAGATCTGAGAAATTGGGCTGTTCTCAGCCTGGGCCCTCTGTGGGATGGTCCCTCTTTTCAGCTGGAATAATATACACATTGCTCTCTGGTCTCCTGACCATTTCCAGAAAGCCTTTGAAGGAAAGGATAGACCAACTCTCCAACATTTCTCGTACCACAAGTCAGGGATGCCAGGGTGTCATCTGTCAGTTGTATGTGGAAAAGCTGAAAATAAGTCAAATCAGGGCAAGTCAGGGCAAATAAGTCAAATCTTCTTGTAGGAGAAGATCTTCTTATGCCACAGTACAAGGATCCAAGTTAGCAAAGAGCTTAGACTGGCCAGCACAGTTGCTGTGTTAACAGTCAGCCCTTCCTTATGTAAGGGAGTGATAATGCACCCAAATTTAGGAGCAGATATTCCATTATGCTTCCCCCTTCCTCTAACAGTAGAGGCATTTGTGGAAATGTGGCTCTCGGTGGGAAGGAGGGGCACTAACAAAAGAAAATGTCCCCAAATATTAATGCCAACAAAACTAATTAACTCTTCATATTGTCTTGGCCTAAGCTTTGATTTTTTTTTTTTTTTTTCAATTAAAAAAATAACTTGAGGCCTGGACCAGTGGCTCACACCTGTAATCCTAGCACTTTGGGAGGCTGAGGCGGGTGGATCGCTTGAGCTCAGGAGTTCGAGACCAATGTGGGCAACATGGCAAAACCTCGTCTCTACGAAAAATACAAAAATTACCCAAGTGAGGTAGCACAAGCCTGTACTCCCAGCTACTTGAGGGAAGACAGGAGGATCGCTTGAGCTCAGGAGATGGAGGCTGCAATGAGGCAAGATCATGCCACTGCACTCCAGCCTGGGTGACAAAGTGAGACCCTGTCTCCAAATAAAAAAACTAGAAATAGAAATTGCCATATTTTCTACCCTTACCCCAATAGATCACCCTGTGTCTGCCTTCTCTCCACCCACCTCCTGGAGAGGCACACACTCTGCTTTGGAGATCAACGCTCAAAATCTCTGTGAGAATTGTGACTGTGGTTCTTCACGTGGGGGCAAATTCTACCTAAGTCTCATCTTTGTCCCTACACCCTGTCCCCTCCAGAGTTTCTATCCTTTTGACTTGACTTCACCCGAAACTAACCTTATTGTACAAACAACAGCCTCTAACTGGTTCTGTTTTCTTATTTAATACCCCAGACCTCAGAATATTTTCCTAAATAGAACAGACCCCAGCTGCAAAGTGGCCTCAGTCTCTCCTCCTGTCCTTCTAAACACCTCCCTTCCTTTCAGTAAGAAACTGTGAAGGGGATAGAGCAGGGGACAACTTCTTTCCTAGTTCCTCTTCCTAAGACTTTTTAAATAATTCAACCAGTTTAAAATATCTACTATATTTATGAAGTATACATGTATTTATCAATTATAGATAAAAGGTATTTATTGTATGTTTTTCTTTATTCTTTTTAGACTGTGTTTGGAGAAAAGCTGGTGGCTAAATTCTTATTTGAGACTGATTTCTCAGATGATCCAATGCTTCCTTCACCTGACCAACTCAGAAGGAAAGTGCTTCTTAAAAACAAGAAGCTAAAAGCCCATCAGACGCCAGTGGATATCTTAAAGCAAAAGGTACTCCCCTGTTGTGAAACTGGTTATGAAAAGGCAGTGTGCTTAGAACAAAAAAAAAAGTCATTCTAACCTTTCAGATGCCCTGCTGGCTTACTAGTTTTTCAAGATTGAATTTCCTTAAATGATAAATTTTATTTGGGGCTTTTCATTTCATAGACCAGTAAATTCTCTCATCTCACTCACCTATGATTTAATTTGTGGAATTGTTCCCACATCGAATAAACCTCTGTTATTTAATATATTCTGAGTGAGATGATGGGTGACTCTTGTGTCTGAAAGTGAGCTTCAGGGTTGTCCATCCCACAATGGCTGCTATAGTCCCCTTTAGGGAGAGTCCCCTTAGGGGAGCACTTGGCATGGGGCCTGCAGTGGAAGCCCAGTAGCAGCAGCCCTGTGATCCCAGTGTATCACAGTTTGTGCTGCTTGGGCCCAGATCTTATCCACAGAGATCTGTGCCCAAGAACGACAAACCCACCTGTGTAGGAGACCCTCAGCCCAAAGGTCTGTGAAGAAAGTTCAGGTCCAGAACACTGAGTCTATTTGCCAGGCTGCACCTACTTCTCCCACAGGATGACAGCCAGTAAAACTACTTGGCCTACTTAGGAGGGCACTGTTGCTCCTAAAACATCACTTTGGACACTAGCCAGCTACACACTTGCTCTCAGGCTGACCTATCTTTCAAAGAGAACAAGTACATAGATGCTAAAGATTCAGAAACCAGTTTCTTGACGAACATCCAAACCTGCATATTCCCTTGAAATCACTGTGTATTCTGGAGGTATACATTACCCAATTTGAAGATCACTCATGGCTCTGAGCCAAAAGTTGCAAAATCAGCCACCTTCAGGGGCTAAGCAGGAAACATCAGTGTGAAGAGCCAGCTGGATACAGGACAGCTGGAAGTGGTGAGGACAGGAGTGGGGTGTGCACGCCTCATCAACGCACAGCTCAAATTCAATTATTTTTAACGCACTGCACCAGCCAAACAAGTCAGGTCTGGAGGTGAAGTCAGGCCCAAGGGCCACCAGTTGGAAACCTCCACTAGGTCTAGCTTGATCCGGATCTACACTCTGAAAGCATCTCCAGGTGACCTGGCCTTTGCTGGGGTTCCAGAGGCCATGTCACCTCTGCTGATGGACCTTGTTATGACGTCATTTAACTGAAATGTTAGCATGTATACTCTACCTGGCCTTTCTCAAATGCCACCTCAGTGACTGACCACCCAGCAGTGGTGCTTTTTCTTCTGGAGCCCTGTTTGTCTATGCTGTTTTCTCTCTCCAGTGATTCCTGCCCCGTCCTCACTGCCAAGCAGATAAAGCTGTTAACCACACATACCGCTAAGGTCTTCAAGATATATGTGAATGTCCTTGCCTTTCCCATTCTGGCGCAGTCATTTGCGGTTACTTATAAGGCTTTCATTCCACTAATGAACAGAAGTCTTTTTTATGTTGAGCCCAAACCTTCCTTCCTATTCCTCCTTCTCATTGGCCCTCCCTCTTCCCTCTGCAGCTGTACAGACTAATTTTATATTTAGAAAGCTATCATGTGTTTCCCCACCAGCTTTTCTTCTCCAAGCTAAAAATTGTTGTTGTGCCAACTGTTCCTGACGGATATGGTTGCTAAGACTCTTCATTTACCATTAAGAATATCGTGGATATTCTTGAATTTATCAATCTTAAAATGTGATTTTCAGAACTAAGTCAGTATTCTAGATAGGATCTGACAGCCCAAGAACAGTGAAACCATCACCTCCCCTAATTTGAACTTTAAACCTTTGTTAATGCAGCCTCAGACTGTTTTCTTTTTAAAAATTCTTGGCCAGCTGCTGTAGCTCACACCTGTAATCCCAGCACTTTGGGAGGCTGAGGCAGGTGGATTGCTTGAGTCTAGGAGTTCAAGACCAGCCTGGGCAACATATCAAATCCCCATCTCTACAAAAAATATAAAAATTCACTGGACATGGTGGCACATGCCTGTATTCCCAGCTACTGGAGAGTCTGAGGCAGGAGGATCACCTGAGCCTGGGAGGCCCAAGGCTGCAGTGAGCCATGATCATGCCACTGCACACCAGTCTAGGCTATAGAGTGAGACCCTGACTCAAAAAAAAAAAAAATTCTTTAGCACACACTGGGCTCGTGTTGAGCTTGTAGAAAATAAAAAGCATTCAGTTATTTTCAAATAGACATGCCCAGTCTTCCCATTTTTCCAGATTAACAATAAATTTTAACCTTTTGTATATGGGAGCTTCATATTTATCTCTATTTTTGCTCTTCTTGGTTTTGGTACATTAATGCAGTCTACAAGGTTCTTTGTGAATTTGGTTTCTGTCATCTGGTCTATTTATTAGCAGTTTCTCAAACTGCATCTTCATCCCAAGTTGCCTTTGAGTCAGCCAGCCACAGAGAAGAGGCCTGTGCCCTTCTTAAAGAACCCCTGGCATTTAGATGATTTCTGCTCCTGTCTGGTGCTGTCCTCTGTTGTAGCCTACATTTTCCAGAGTGTGCTTCAACCTCTTTATTATTTATAAAATAGAAAACTGAAGCCTGGCCACTTGTGTGACTTTCTCAAGGCCACCCAGCTCATAGCAGCAGAGCTCAGTCTCAGATATGGGTCTTTATAGAAGCTCTTTTCAAAGGCGATACAGAAGTCAGAATATATTAATAAGAATAATCATTGGAGCACTTTGAAAAACCGATTCTAAGGTCATGAATCTAAAGTCAGAATTTCCACAAGAAAGGCCTGGTCATCTGTTTATATAAAAATAATTCCTTAAGTTACCATGGTGTCTGCAGAAAAAAATAACAATAATAATGCTTATAATCCTGGAAGTTTTTTTCTTTTTTTGAAAGAAAGAAAAAGAGATAAAAGGAGAAAGAGCAAAAGAAAGAAAAAAAAGAATGAAAGAGAGAAAGAAAGAGGAAGAGAAAGAGGGAGAGAGAATGGGATTCTTGTTTTATTGCCCAGGCTAGAAGGCAGTCTAAAAATGGGTATTAAAAACCTCTTTTATGCCAATAATTGTGCTTAACAATGGAGACAGGACGGAATAGGGGATGAAAATAACAAATAAGCCACCAACCAATATTTTATTTAAACCTGTGAAATGCTATGCAATTGCTGAGGAGTGATTTACTTCCAATTATGTGGTCACTTTTAAAATAGGTATAATGTGATACGGAGAAAAATGTATGTTTTGTGGATTTGTGGGAGGAGAGTTCTGTAAATATTTGTTAAGTCTAGTTG
>CAUYQU010032725.1:0-15641 GCA_963574635.1 Cheracebus regulus | reverse complement strand
TTCATCCCTCACTGAGGCTTGTATAACCTGACATAGTCTGGCCCCTGCTCACTGCACCCCAGCCACCTAGCCTGCTCAGCTCACCTCAGGTCTCTTCTCACATGTCACCCCTCTCACTGCCAGGTGCACACTCTCAAAAATTCTCCCTCCTTAGCAAACTAACACAGGAACAGAAAACCAAATACTGCATGCTCTCACTTATAAGTGGGAGCTAAATGATGAGACCACATGTACACATAGAGGGACACAATACACGCTGGAGCGTGTGAGAGGATGGAGGTTGGCATGAGGAAGAGGATCAGGAAAAATAACTAATGGGTACTAGGCTTAATACCTGGGTGATGAATTATCTTTACAACAAATCCCCATGGCACAAGTTTATCTATGTATTAATAACAAACCTGCACATATATCCCTGAACTTAAAATAAAAATTTAAAAAGAGAAAAGAAAAAATATACTCCCTTTTCACTTCCTTAATTCTGACTCTCCTTTGATGATGGCACTTATCATTGTCTATTCAGGTGAACATGTGCTTATCCTGATAGAGTTGTCTCTTTTCTGCCTGTTGAAATTCAATACTTACTCACAATCATCTCCTCCTTGAAAGTGAACCATTTGTCGCTCCATTGAGCAATCTCTCTACAGGTTTACTGGACCTGTTGCAAACATGGTCACCTTCTCTGTGACCTTGATCCCTGCTATGATCTGAATGTTTGTGTCCCCCAACCCCCAAATTCACATATTGAAACCTAATTCCCAATGCCATGTTATTAAGAGGGGTGGCTTCTGGGAGATGATTAGGTTATGCACATAGAGCCCACATGAATGGGATTGGTGTCCTTACAAAAGAAGCCCAAGGGAGCTTGTTTGCCTATTCCACCATGTGAAGACACAACAAATACCATCTATGAGGACTGGGCCTTCACCGAACATTGAAATAGGTGGTACCTTGATCTTGGACTTCCCAGCCTCTAAAACTGAGTAATAAATTTTATTGTTTATAAATTACCCAGTCTATTTTATTATAGAATCCCAAATGGACTAAAACAGCTCCTCTTTCCAAAATCATCTACTACTTGTTTGTGTGGACCTGCCTTTAATCATGGCCTTTACCTGGGGAATACGGGCTGCATGAGAATAGGTTCTCCTAGCTAGCAGCAACTTAAAGATCTGGCTTATCATGCGCAGTTTCCATTCTCTGACAAGCTGGGGACTTTTAGTTCTTGAGTCCCAGAGAAAGCAAATGACTTTCCCAAGATCAAAAAGCTCATAATAGGCAATATATATTCTCTAACTGCTTATCTTGAATGTGTCACAGCTCTGCAGATTCAACAAGAACAAAAGCAAACCGTTGATTCCATATCTTGCCCCATCTTGTCAACCTCCTGCATCAATCTGAGTTTTCTTCAAATGGACTCACCTCAGAGGCTTACAACTGGTGTGCCCAATACCAGTTTATCTCAAATGGGTTGTAAGTGTACCAAGATAATGTTTCCCTTGCAGCTCTTACAACAGCTAGGAAGAATCTTTGGTATCTGAAGTTTTTGAGTGAGTCACCTCTAACTTCAACTTGTTTCTTTTTGCCCAAATGTGCTGTGTGACTATTATCATTTCCTATGCTTTAAGTTACGATGCATATTGGGAATCCCTGTCCCATTTTAATGAATGCAAACAGAAACCTAAGAGTCATCCTTGATATCCCCTTTCCCTCTCCCTCACTTTCCATATCCCAGCCATTAGCAAGTCCAGTTGGCTCAACCTCCAAAACTTGTCTCACATCGATCCATTTTTCTCTATCTCTAATAAGTCATAGTCTGGGCCAAGCCACTATCATGACCTGTCTTGCATCATGGGTGCCCAATGCTCTGCCCACCTCCTCCCCACTAGCACTACTCCCAGACTGTTCTTTTGTCCATATTGTTGAAGCAGTGAGGTGCAGGGAAATTGGCTCTGTTCTAAAGAGCAAGATTCCATGTTCTATTCCCTCACTTTGTTTTTTGTTACCAATTATCTGTGCCACTTTGGAAAATTTCTGCCTCTGATTTGGCCTTAGTGTTATCACACCTGCAGTGAGAATTAAGGTAAAAAGCTGATCTCAACAGTGTCAGCAGAAGGATTTTCTTGCTCCTTCCTTTGTTCTGAACTCAAAATTGTCAGGCTTGTATTACCTTGGGCATTCCCCCAAGTGGTTCCCCAGCTTCTTCCCAAAGTACTACTCTGCCACACAAAAACCTGTTCAAAGCTTTTAAATGTAACTTTAAAGTCACTTTACTATAGATAAAAGGCTGTACTAAAGGGTTATAATAATTGACTTCAACTGCCAAACCAAGTGGTTTGGCCTCAGGCTCCACAGAGCATTGCATGTGCCTCATTCAACCACCAAGTTAGTAGTACAAGTTGTCCTTATTTGGTCCATATTGGCAAAGGGAGAGAGGTGCTTATGCCAAGTACTGCTTTATGTCCAGAGACTCCCAGTGGCTTAATTGAATAGTAACTACCTCTTTGAAATTCCCTTCCCTACACAATAACACAACTGGCAGTGACCATATCCCCTATTCTTCCCATCCTTCCTCCTCTGGATCCACAGTTGTTTAAGCTGGAACCCTTAATGCTGCCATCATGCCCAGAGCGAGGACTTAGCTACAAACAGTGACTTTTTTTTTCCCTAAAAGCTCTAAGAATTCCGACTTACTGACATGTTATAGGTTGTAAGCTATGTAAGCTATTAATATTATCTTTTGTATAAAATTTTTATAACATAATATATTTTTCTCTTCTTAGAAAAGGAAAGGGGACTTCTACCTCCAGTAATGGCACACTAGGTTATTGGTTGGTACTTCTCTTTAAAGAAAACTAAAATGCTAAATAAAGTATAAAAATTACTACAAGCAAAATAACTAGTAAAATAGGAAGAAATTATAGAAGAACAAATGTTTTAAAAGTGGGATCCTAGAGAAGTTAAATAATCATGGAAGCTTGTTTTACCAGAGGATGTTTCAAATCCCCAAATTTGCGAGTTTTATTATGTTTTGTGTTCTCTTTGGGTGAAAGAAATAGAAATCAAATCTTAGAATATGGACAAAGTAAAAACTCCTTTTAACAGTGCATTCCAAATAATTGCCTGGCTCCCCAAAGGACTATAGCCTTAGTTAAGGATAAACTTACAACAAATCAACCCTGTTTTGGTCTTGAAGCTGTGAACTCCGAAAATCTGAGACAAGTCTCAGTTAATTTAGAATATTTATTTTGCCAAGGTTGAAGACCCATGCCTCTGACACAGCCTCAGGAGATCCTGACAACATGTGCCTAAGGTGATCAGAGCACAGTTTCGTTTTGTACATTTTAGGGAGACATGAGACATCAATCAACATACATAAGACAAACATTGGTTCAGCTGTAAGGGCAGGACAACTCGAAATGCGGAGGGGACTTCCAGGTCATAGGTAGATAAAAGTCAAATTGTTGCAATTAACAAGAAAATTTATTACCTTTGTGGCACACAATAATTTAACATAACAATTATAATTATTGCTGGTAATGTACATTAAGTCATATAAGAATTATAGGACTTTCCCATAATTTTGGAACACATACCAATAACACATTTATACAAATACAGCCCAAAGAAAGCCAAACACCATTTTATATTTGACAATGCTTCCTGTATAATTTTTATGCCATATAAGCTAAATGTGTCTTTTTGGGACTTTAGAGAACCTATTAATAATATCTTAAAGAATTAATTCAGTCAGAAAAAGACATAATTTACAATTTGATTTGGAAAGTTTTTCACATATGAAAGATTTAAAACATTTGATATTATGAAACAGGATCACAGGTCATTCATTTAACCAAAGTGATAAGGGTTTCAAAAAGAAAAGGTAAAAACATTCATTCTTTGAGAGAGGAGACATAATTTTCCAAATAATAAGGCCCAATAAAAACAGCACAAGGCAATTACATTTGTTTTCCAAAATTTTATAAACAATCTATAAAATTTTCATCTTGATCATAAGATATAACTTCCATAAGCCTTTATAACCTTTATTAAGGGGTCGGTTCGTGTTTCAAGAAAACCTTGTTCATCTGACCCAGGGGCCCATATGCTAGTCTTGTGGGCATAGACATATCAGTGTGTCTTTGACATTCATGATTAATTTATAGAGAAACCGAACTTATTTTATCTATCAAAATCAGCTCTTACAATCTCACATGGGCATGTCTTCCGTGATTGTCCCTGGGCCTTGAGGAGTTAAATAGCTTTAATTTCCTGCCCTGTGTCTCCGGAAGGCAGTTTATTTTGATTGGCATCTTCTACTGGCCTGAAAATGAAGCTTTAATTGCTGTTAGTGTTTAAGATTTAGCAGGTCTTGGTGTTCTTTTTAGATCCAGGAGACAAAGCCCTGTAATTCAATGTCACAAGTACTTTAAAAGAACATACAGAAAGATACAAGGATGTAATAGCCTTAATTTAAAAAAATGCTTTTTTTAAATATCAGTTTTTTCTAAGCAAACCAAATTTAATAATAATGTCATAGGAATTATATTAATAAAAGGTAAAACCTGTTAGGCCAGTTACCAAATGGCAAAAGAAAAGACACTGTGCAGTGCACAGAATATTATTTTGGAATAAGACATTTCCTTTAGACCTTTAAGAAACCATTGTTAGCATCAGGCCACAAAAACCAGAACTCAAGGAGGGAAAAAAACCATATATTTAAGCTGAAAATGAGTTCAAGGAGACTGTTATTTTTTCATGGCTTTTAAGAGGAGAGAGAAAACCAAAACTGGTGAGATGCAATAAAAGTTGAACTTTGGGTTGAAATTTAAAAAAATTAAAATTTCTTATAATTTATTAAGAGTAAATCAACCCCTTAAAAAACTTCATTGTTCTAACCAATTCTTTATGCACTTTTTTACATCAAATCCAATCTCTATAAAGACCATTATAATTTACCTTTGATTATAGACAACATTATCATACAGAAGTTTTTTTGTTGTTTTTTTAAATAAATCCTCTTATTGTGACTTACACAGATCATTTATGACATCCTTGAAATTTCTATTTTTTTCCTGAACATCCCTCTTTTTTAAACAACCAGCCATTTTATTCTAAGACTAAATTTACCATACAAGATTTCACGGTGGCTCACCCCTATAATCCCAGCACTTTGGAAGACTGAGGCTGTTGGATTATTTGAGGTCAGGAGTTTGAGATCAGCCTGGCCAACATGGTGAAACCCTGTTTCTACTAAAAATACAAAAATTAGCAGAGTTGTAGTGGTGTGCACATGTAATCCCAGCCGAGATCAGGCCACTGAACTCCAGTCTGGGTGAGACAGTGAGATCCTGTCTCAAAAAAAATCTTCCTCATATGAAATTATTTATCTTTAGCTTTCTTACAAAAAAAAAACCCCTCTTTATTTTTATAAATTTCTTAACATCTCTTTTATTTCCTGGCTACTTTTACCTTATTTTATAAATGACCCTTAAATAAGCTTTTGAAATAGGCAAAAACTGTTCGATTTTTTAAAAAGGATACCCTTGTATTTTAGAAAGAATGTTTTCTTACAAATATATTTTTACTGAAAAATACTCTATTAATATATCTATTATTTAATTTAGCTTTAGATTATAAATTATGATGAGTTTGTCTACACGTATTTATCCTATAATATTTATCTAATTATTTTATTCTAATCATGTACCTAGATTATTTATAAAATCTGTGATTGTCATTATTTAAAATTAGGGAGCCACCACTGCAGAATTTTAACTGAGACAGTGAAAAAGATTTGACCTGACTCCATCTTGCCTTTAATTTCCAAGCTGTGCTTGTTCATTCCTGGGCATAGGACAAACTAACTTTGGGAGGAATCTATTTTATAGTTTAACTTTGAAACGAAGATGATGACAGTCCTTTCCCAAAACAAACCTTAATGCCTGTGGACTAGACTGCCTACTGCCACAACAGAAGTTATGGTGATCTTACTAAATTCAAGACATAGCTATTTTTATTAAACCAGTGTCAATGTCTGGTTTATTAAAGATTACACAAGCAAAAGTCATTCTGTCTTATGCTGGGTTTACAGATTTGTAACCCCTATGCCAAATTTTGGCACCTTATAGTATTTGGCAGGGATAAATATGAAATTACTTGATTAATAAATGCAAATAAATATATGCTGATGATTCTTAAGACATTTCTAATATTACTTTACCAATAATTGCAAAGCTAGCTTATTTATTAAAGATTTTACTTAAGTTATATAAACTTGAAAAAGCATTTGACTAGTCTTTTCTTTTTTCCTGATAAAGTATTTGATTCACATGCTTTTATTTTCTTAAGCCAATTAATTAGCACTCTTTTATATATTTTCGGTAGTGAAACATTGTGTATGCAACACATAAATACATAAACATATTACGCATGTCGGTGGAAGTACCTTATAGTTTTATAAAAACCCTTTTTTTTTCCTATTTTAGACTTTCAGATTCTTGATAACCTGTTTCACAACCCTAGGAAGTTGTCAGCTAAATAGCCTTAAATTTGCATATTAAAGCAAACAACTGAAGTGAAAATCAAACAACAAAATTTACATCATAAGGTACAGAGAGAAAAAGCCTGTTGGTGCTAGAGAGAGATGAAAGATGAATGCCAAATCAAACATAAAATTATAGAAATCTATTATAGGTTTGTATAAGGAGACCAGTTTTATTTAGATAGGGACTACCTGTCTTTTAACTAGATCTCTGAGCTCTGGACAGAGCCTACATTGAATCCTAGGTCTCCACAAAGGGAAAATTATTATGAGGTTAGACCACATGATGCTTTTACAGCACACTTAATTTTTTTTAACAGTGACATTTCTAAGTATCTAAACCACACAGTTCCTTAAAAACCCAAGAGTAACCTCTGTTGGAATGCAATACAAAAATAAGCAGTTTAAGAGCTGAGATGAACTTCTCTGTTTACCTTCTTGGGGTTCCATAAGGAAAAACAGGTTTCTCCCCCAATGAAAGTCTAGTGCCTTCTCCATTTTCTTTAAAGAACTCCAGGCTATTATAAACTGTTTTAGGTCCCCCATGCAGAAGAGGGTGCAAGAGAAAGGAGAGACAGCAGAAGTAAATGAAGAAACAGAATTCCATCAATTGAGAAGAGAAAGCTTTTGCTCAAGAAAAAGATAAGGTCCTAGGAGAAAAACAAAAACAAAAACATAAAGGCCTTTTAAATAAAAGCACACATATATGCACACATACACACACACATCTTAATTAAAAGCTGACTTTTAACCATCGAACTCCTTTTAAAAACGCCTTCTTAAATCTTATTACCATGTTTCAGCTAGGACAAATTGCTGCAATTTCAGAAGTACAGCCATTGCTTTTTCAGTTTGGCCTGGCTAGCAAACAGGTGGCCTTGTTATGTAAATAAAGCCCCATAATAAAAAACAAAAACCTTTTTTTTTTAATGTCTTTTTTATGCTGGCTTTCTCCCTGTACCACCCCACTGTGTGTGTGTGTGCGTGTGTGTGTGCGCGTGCACTAGTGTGTGTGTGCACGTGTGTGCGTGTGTGTGTGTGTGTGTGTGTGTGTGTGTGTGTGTGTGTGTGTGAATTTAAACCTTTCTGAGTTCTTGTTCCCCATAATTTGGAACTTCCTTCACATTTGATCAAGTCAGATAGAGTTGATCAAACCTAATGGGAAAAAGACTGAAACAACAACATAAATGGAAACAACCAATGACAACAACAACAAAAAACAGTTTTGCAAAACAAACAATTGCAAAACTTATATGATGATTGAGCACTGTAATGGTAAGGAAAATTAGGATCAGCTGGTTCTTAATCTTAACTTTAGCCAAGACAAACTCCAATTCAGTTACTTACCTAAGGATAAGGCTCAGGCTGAAGACTGCTCTCTACCATCCTAGAAGTAGGGGGAGGAAAAAAATCCTTTCCTTCCCTGTTGGAAGTGAGCTCAAACATCATTAAAGAGTTTCCTGCCTTCCATTATCATGGAAGCATGAAATACTTGTCTTCCTTGTGTTGGAAGCATGTACAACTCCAAACAATGGAGTTGTACAGCAAAATAAACTTTAGATCTCAACTAAATTTGGGGAGATCAGGGATTCTCTGGAGAGGGTTCTTCCAGGTCTCAGCAAATTGTCCTATTGGTTTGAGCCATAAGCACAGCTCAAGTTGATATCAAGTACAGATAGAAGATTTTTCAAAGGTCAGGAGCACCTCCTCTCAGACTCCCTTTGTGATTATCAAAATGTGAACCCTGAAAATCTGACACAGGTCTCAGTTAATTTAGAAAGTTTATTTTGCCAAGGTTGAGGACTCGTTCCTGTGACACAGCCTCAGAAGGTCCTGACTACATGTGCCCGAGGTGGTCAAAGCCCAGTTTGGTTTTATACATTTTTTGGAGACATGAGACATCAAACAACGTATGTAAGATGAACATTGGTTCAGACTAGAAAGGCAGGACAACTAGAAGCAGGGAGGGGCTTCCAGGTCATAGGTAGATAAGGGAAGATTTTTGCATTCTTTTGAGTTTCTGATTAGCCTCTCCAAAGGAGGCAATCAGATATGCATTTATCTCAGTGAGCAGAGGGATGACTTTGAACACAATGTGAGGCAGGTTTGCCCTTTCCTTTAGCTTAGTGATTCTGGGGCCCAAGCTATTTTCCTTTCACAAAGCTCAAGTAATAGTAAAGTGAGGATAGTCTAAGAAATCTCAGGTCTTCAACTTGAATGAAAGTTGTTCCATATTAGAAGAGTCCCCTGGTTGTCCCATACAATAGCTAATATTCTGTAAAGAGAATCACATTGATCCTAGGTTTCATTGCCAGTACAGTGAAAGATAATTGGGCATACAAGTAAACTAGACACCATCAATAAGAACAAAAAACAAAAACAAAACACAGCAGATAGCAGAAAAAGACACAAATTTCAGCAAACTCAGTTGTCAGATATAGATTATTAAATAATTGTACTTATATGTGCAGTAATAAAAGACAAAAAACTCGAAAATATCTGCAAATTAAAGATATATATTTATGTGTACATTTCTAAATTAAAAACTCAATGCATGCTTTAGCAGTAGATTATACATCGCTAACAAAATAATTAGTGTAAGACAGAAGAAATTATTCAGAATGCAGCAAGTAGATATAAAAAGCTGGAAAATACAGATGAAAATAAGAGATGTAATGAATACAATAAAGAGCTCTTATCTATATCAAGTTGAAATCCAAGCAGGAGAGGATAAAGCACTTTAGGGAGAGCAATATTTTAGGGGATAATAGTGGAGAAATTTCACAACTGATGAAGGACACCAATGCAGGTTTAGAAAGCCCCTCCTTTCTCTAAAATCCCAAGGATAAAAGAGAATAAGTAAACAACAGCTAGATAAATTATAGTGGAATCACAAAAACCTGAGACAAAGAGAAAATCTTAAAAGTAGCCTGATAAAAAGACATATTATTTTAAAAAGAGTAGATGAATAGCTGGCTTTAAAGCAGCAATGGAAGCTAGAAAATAGTGAAATGATGCCATCCATATACTGAGGAAAAAAACCGTCAACTTAGATTTATATACCCAGTGAACATATCATTCCAGAATGGAGGCAAAATAATGCCAGGTGTTAGTTTAAAAATTATAAATTACCACCAACAATCAAACACTAAAAAATCTAATATCTCTGTATTAAGCTAGCAAGCTAGCTATTGTCTATCAGTGTATAATGAATACAGTTTATTTTGAAGGCAAATCATCCCACATACTATCTCAGATAATTTATCTCAGATAAGTGTGAGATACATAAAGAAATAAAGACTAATTGAAGATATTATGTAAATTATAATGAACTAAATGCTTTAATAGAAATAAGACAATTGCCAGAATGGAAAAAATCCAACCTTCAGCTGTTCACAAGAGATGCATTCAAAATGTAACAATATGAAAAGTAAAAAAAATAAAAAGTTAAATTATGCACATACTAATAAAATACAATTTTTTTAACTGTATTAATTTCAGACACTTTTAAGGCAAAATGCAATCTTAGAGAGGAAGGTCACGTTATAATGAAAAAAAGTTTATGTTGCCCCAAAATCTCATATTTAAAAATTATGCACCTAGTAACATAGTAACAACAGATTTAAAGTTGACAGACACAAAGAGAAATAAATAAATAAATAAATAAGCATAGTTGGTGATTTTATCATAACTCAAAAAATCCAAAAAGGATTATAAGAGTTTTGATCAAACTGCTAAACAAACTTTACTTAATGGACAAATATAGTATTTAAAATATGGTAATATTTGTCCCATCGCTAGTATACATTAATCTAGAAACCAAGATATAGAGGATGGAGAACAGCCTCTCAGGATTACACCTCATCACTTACTTGATAAATGTTTGCTTGCCATCTTCACATCTCTGGGCTGTGATTGTATGATGATCTTAGGAACCCACAAAGGAAGACTTATGCCAGCGTACTCAATAAAGGTTTCACTAAATTGAAAACTGAGACTGCAACATGGTCATTTCAGGTATTTTTTGACTCTTGATGGACAATCAATATATGGGTTACTATGTTGTCTAAAATAATTAATCCCAATTTTTAAGGGGAAATAAGATTGTTGGTATCCAATGGTGACAGGCAGACTTATGTTTGGATCTTGGGAGACTTTTTGGGAAATCTTCCTATACTCCAATTTCCAATGATAAAAATCAGTTGAGATACAATATAGCCCCCCAAAAGATCATACACCTCAGGAATAAAATTCTGAGTAGTTTATCCACTAGCGAATTATACTTTTCCACCTGAGTCTCTGGCTGAAAGCATAAAGCAAAGAGAACAAGTGATGATTCCAGTAATGGCAGACTATATCGTGATAGTCATCCCTCATACTGAGAACAACCAAATAATCTGAATGTGTCTTTAAAAATATGATGGAAGACATGATAGAGCTAACAAAGAAAGAAGTATATGTAGCAAAAATGCAGGAGAAGAAGAAAACTCAGAGAGATACGAGATTTTGTAGTTGCTTTTTCCTTAGGGAAATTTTTCAATTCCAGAAGAGACTGGTGAAAGGCTACAAACTGAGCAGAAATTTTAACAGGTCTACAGGCTTAGGAAGACAAAAACTAGAATCCAAGGACTGCCAAGGAGAAAGACAGACTGGCAAAATCTTCAGGCTTTGGGTTAAAACCCCCAAAATTAGTCCTCAAGGAGGAAGAGTGAACCATGCCTAGACTACGACTTCTCATGCTTTAGCATCGTCATAGGTTCATCTTCATACCTGAATGGATTAAAGTTTTTCTGGGATTGATAGTGCTCCTTTAGCTCTAACCCAGAAGCAAACAAATCTTCTGTGTAGGAAGGTAGCATCTTTCTAGGCCCCAAATTATCTCTATAATTTTTCACATATGATATCCAGCACACAATCTTAAATAGCTGTGCATAGGAGGTGACAGAACAATATGAAAAAAACCCAAAACAAATAAGAAAAGTTGAAACAAACACAGAGAATCTAGATAATGGTGTTTTGAGACACAGATTTTAATGTTTATTATGAATCTATTATGCTTAATATTGATAAAAACGGAGCCTTATGAAAAATAATAAAATAAACATTCTAGAATTGAAAACTTTAAGAAAAAACTAAAACTAAGTACTTAGAGATGAAATGAACAGCTCTTAACCTAAATAACCATCAGAGAGAAGCTCTCTAAACCAAAAAGATATGTATTTGGTAGTACAGCATGGCAATGGGAATATTCATGGCATAGTAAACTGTGTGTGTATTCAGGGAAGTAAAGGAAGACAAAGTTTTTTTTTTCTTTAGTGAGGAAGATTACATAATTGTTTTGAAATGATTATCCTTGGCTACAAAGATCAATAACAAGGGTGATGCCAGTCCTAGCTGGGACAGGCAGTTGCTGAGCAGATGCCCTTGTAGAAGGATATTTATGTGTAAGCTTGCTATGGCCTTTGAGCAAGGTTGTGGATTTTGTAGAATGCATCTCTTGTAAACAGCTTAGAGCTACATTTTCTCAAATTTAACAAAACATAACTTTAAGATGTAAAATTAGGTAGAAGGCTTATGATGTTTATTTTATTTACATTAACTTAATTTTTAATAGTTTATTTAGATTATAAAAACTGATATATTAGTCAAAGTTATTATTTTAAGGTTTTTAGTTAATTACTTTTATAGTTTGTAAATATTAAGTGTTTATCTAAGAACCTTAAAGTTAAATACATGAGTACTTTGTTGATAACTTAAAAGATAAATTAGTTTCATTTATTAAAAGGTCACATGAACAAAGATTATTTTTTAAGGCTGGGTTTGTAGTTTTATGTCTTTTGTGACAAATCTTGACATATTAAAATATTTAGTAGAGACAAATATAAAACTGACCAGTTAAATTGGGTAAAAATATATGTTGACCATCTTGAAGAAATTTATATTTTTATTTTATTATTTTAAAACTAGTTTATTAGAGATGTATTTAAGTCATGGGAACTAAATGCATTTGGGTTTATTATTATATTTTTGTATGAATGCGAATTTATTTAAGTTAATTTTAATGAAATTTATTTTTTTGGAAACTGACATTTATTTTTCATCAACCTTATTTCTATCTTGTGTAAGAGCCTGTGGAAGAACAGCTTAGGATCACTCAGAGATTGCTCCTACCCATTCAGTGGTCTGAGCAGTGGGAGCAGCAAATCAGTCTTCCCTGGCAGGATGAGCACTCTAGTCTCGAGTAGAGAACTACTTGATAGGCACAGAGGGCACCTGCACACCTTCAGACCAATCTGCAACCTCAGGCTGAGTAGCAGTGAACTCAGGAGCTGCAGGAGTAGTCCATTCACCCCAGAATTCCTCCTTGTTTATGGTCTTCTCAGCAGTGGCTGCTCTTCCTTTTCAGTCTCTTCAGGATTTCTGTAGAAGTAGAGATTAGGCAAGACCTTCCATGGGTGCTCATGGGAGATGGTGCCATGTATGTGTCAAACTTCCAGGCTGGTATTCACCGTCAGACCCACTAAGTGAAGTCCCGTGTTGCATGGGATGGCAATGTCCACACAATGCAGAGCAGAATCTGTGTTCCACAGAGCAATGGGAGGCAGGTTAACATAAGATAACTCTGTGAGAGGTGGTGATCACCCCTGGGGTCAGTAACCACCAGAAACTGTAGCTCCTGGAAGGCTGCCTGGATTTGGTTAGTGAAGGTTCCAGGAGTGAAGTGGCTAGCAATAGGAGTGATTCCAGTGGCAGTGGTGAGATTCAGCACAACCCAGCAGCTAGAATCCCTGGAGAATAAGAAAGGGACATCAGGTCCTCTTTAGATTTATGATGCAAATGCCATCACTTTTCTTTTTATACTTGTGCTGTTCCATTAGAAAGTCAAGATTGGTGCCACCTAAGTGGATTCCTGTTGCAGGCAACTTGGGGATATCCTCCTCCTTCATTGGAAGGATATCAAGGGTTTCAGACATTGTGAAAGTTTCTCTTTAAGTGATGCCAGGAATCCAGAACAATGCCCAAGGCCCAGTCTCTGGGTAGTGTGGAAAAAGCTGAATAGAACTTTTAAGGGAGATTTGACTGATGATATGAGACTTTATTATGTAGATGCAGCATATAACATAGTATATGCAGATATGTGTAAACGACTTGAACACATATATGTATACAAATAAAAATTTTATTTTTATTTTAGAATTTTGGTTATGAAATAGTAAGATCAAATTATTGGTTTATAGAAGACAGCTGTATCTAAATAATATTTTTAACAAAATTGGGACCTGTTTACATGAGTAAATTTTGTCTTGATAGGTAATTTAATAAAAGCTATGGGCTAAAATTGTGAGTGAAGTAGTTTTGTTAGAAATCTGATTTTTAAAAAAATAATTATTTTACTTTTAAAATGAGTTTAGGGTTACATTTTTAATTGTTTATATTTTTGTTAGGACTGGCTGAATTTTATAAGAAAAACAGTTTTGAACTAGCAATAAATTTAATTTTTGCTTGTCAGCTGGTTTGCTTATTAGTAAATGTGGGTGGAGAGAAATTTTAGTAAGTTTTTTTTTTGGCTTTTTTTGTTTTTGTGTGGCAGAAAAAGCAAAATTTTTATGTTGAACAGTGATATATTATTGTTTTGAGTTTGTAGTTTTGACTTGCTTGATTTGAGAGTCAAACTTATAAACATTTATTTAGTTTCTTCTTAGCTTATTAATTTGTTATTAAGTGCTTTATTACCACAAGTGATTGTTAGGCAAATTTAGATTTATATTTCTAAAAGGTGTTTAGGTTATTGGTTATTATGTAATTGCTGTAACTTGTAAAATCATTAATTTGGAAGTCTTTAAGCCTTTTTTCTTGGCTAGAAACTCATAAGTGTAAGTTTTATTTCAACATTAGTAGAAAAGTTAGACAGAAGGAATAAGTTTTGGTGTTCAATATAACAGTAGGGTGATTATAGTTATCAACAATATATTATATCTTTCAAAATAGCTATAAGAGAAGATTTGAAATGTTCCCAACACAAATAAATGATACATGTTCAAAGTGATGAATATGATAAACATTCAAATTCATTGATCTTTACCCATCCTATGTATCTCTACTAAAAATACAAAAAGTAGCTGGGGGCATGGTGGTGTGTGCCTGTAATCCCAGCTACTCCAGAGGCTGAGGCAGGAGAATCCCTTGAACCAGGGAGTCAGAGGTTGCAGTGAGCTGAGGTTGCTCCACTGTACCCCAGCCTGGGCAACAGAGCGAAACTCTGCCTCAAAAAAAAAACAAATCATTTATTAAAGAAAAGGAAGCTTGATTTGAGAGAAGACTTCACATTATCTTATATGACAATAGGGACTTTGCAGATGTTATTAGATCAAAGATCTTGAGATGAGAAGATTATCTTGAATTTTCTGGGTGGGCCATATGTAATTACAAAATTAACTATAAGAAGGAGGAAAGAAGAGTGAATAATAGGAGATGTGATGTGGACATAGGAGATTGGAATTATATGGGCATGAGGCAAGGAATGCCAGTAGTCCCTTAAATATGGAAAAAGCAAATAATGTATCTTCCCCTGAAGTCTCCAGAAGGAACCAGTCCTTCTGACACCTTAATTTTATTACTTTGAGATTCCTTTCTAATTACTGACTATCAGAACTGAAAGAGAATAAGTTTGTGTTACTTCAAATCATTAAGTTTGTAGTAATTCATTGTAATAGCAGTAGGAAACTTCTGCACTGGTTTTTTGTTTGTTTTTTTTTTTTTAGAGAAAGAAGAAGAATAAAAGAGAAAAAAAGAGAAAGAGAAATGGGGAGAGGGACCAGGTCTGAGTTCAAATCGTGTCTTTTTTTTTTTTCTCTCCATTTGGTTGGTAGATCTTCTTCCATCCCTTTATGTTAAGTCTTTGTGTGTCCTTGCCTATAAGAAAGGTCTGAATACAGCATACCGATGGGTTTTAACTTTTTATTCAGTTTGTCTAACTGTATGTTTTGATTGGGGCATTTAATCCCTTTAAGTTTAGGCTTAATATTAATATATGTGAATTTAATACTCTTATTTAAGGCTAACTAGCTGTTTGCCCATTAGTTGATGTAAATTCTTC